>CM065053.1:169206296-169368796 GCA_032883995.1 Coronaproctus castanopsis
GCTAGAAATCTATTACTGTGTCATTTACTTTCTACTGATTTCATCTGCTGCTATATTCGTTTGCGACTAGCTGCTGCTGATACAACTGCTGCAACTGTAACTACTTGATTCTGCTCTTTCTACTACTGCATCTCTTGATTCACCTTCTTCCTCTTGCGAGAATTACAACTGCTTCAACTATGACTGGAACTACTACTAACCTCAACTGACTTTCTATGGGTACTCGTGTCTCTATTTATATCCTGATTTTGTTGAAAAATCTTCAAAAAGTGACGCTTACTCTCCAACCTTTCTGGCTTACCTCCGCTCTAGACCTTTACGATCAGCCCTCATTATTTTCTTTCTTTATCTAATACTTGAATTTATCTTAACATAGTTATATTTATTTTATTACTACATTCCTTAGTTTATGTTGTTGATTGCGCTGAACAATGCTTTTAATTTCTGCATAGCGCTGCGATCGCCCTTTGGGCGCATGTGACAAATTTCGCCCGAGCAGCTTTTCTCTCACTAGCTAGTTTGTTTCCCCTACCTATTTGCTGAACCGGATCTAAACTTACAAGGGTAAACTTGAGCATTGGCAATTTTCTACTTTTACTTGTCTTGTAATCAAAGGGGCGTATCCGATTGAACTACTATTGTTATTATTATTGTGTGACAATGGCTCGCTCATCTCAAACAAAATTTTGACCATAATAATTATAATAATTTCAGTAACGTTTGTAACTAGTTCGAATTAGACTTTGATCTTAAATAATTAAATATATCTTGTCATTATATCCACATTAATATTAAATATTATTCCCTATTTCGTAAATTATTAAATTAACCTACACTACGTTTGTATCAAGCGATTTTCCGAGACACATATATAATTATTTAAATACAAGTTAATCTATTAAAATATAAATCTAATTTTTTATTTCCTAAATTTATCGTTATTTTTATTTCGAAGTGAGCATACGCGATGGCCGTAATATATATGTAAAATATATACATATATATATATATATATATATATATATATATATATATAATATAGCCTATGAGTAGCGATATCAGGATTGAGAATTTTTCGAAAAAAGACACTAGCCAACTCGGCTATCCATGTAATTCGTCTGTAAACGAGTAATCGGTTGATGGGTAAGTAAAGAAGCTGTGAAAGACAACGACATAACCAACCCTGTATTGGCTTGCCAAGGCGCGTCATTTTGCCAGTCTTCTATATAATGTTTTGATTTATGAAGATCGTTTAGCCAGGCGACGTTCCTCTTTAAAGTTAAGGTTATCTGTGTACGTGTGCATTCACTTGGTAATCTATATGTATGTACATCATTTTTTTTTCAGAGGTCATTTGCAAAGCTATTCAGCCGATATCATGTTAATGAAATGTACATTATAAATATTTTTTGTCTAAAAATATTTTTTATTCAGTTTTATTTATCGCGATTTCTATTTGTAGTACGACAGTAAACAAATAAAAATTACGACGTTCATATTAATATTGATGCCTTGTGTCTAGAAATAAGTTCAAAAAGTGAAATTCGTAAAGAACGAGATTACAATTGTTGCCATATATATATATATATTCTTCTTCTTCTTCTTCATCGTAGGCTCGATTCGAGCATCGTGATACTATGAAACCTTGATTTTATGCAACTGCGTCCGCCATATGTTTCGGTCCTCTGCATATCGAACCGCTTGCTGGAATGATGTAATGTTTACAATTCTTTGATTCCATCCGTATATCGTGTAGGCGTTCTTCTTTGTTTTCGCCGACCCGACCATACCCTCTAAAATTAACTTTCCCGAACTATTTTGACGTATGATATGACCGAAGTAAGTTACTATTCGCTGCTTTACTACATCTCGCAGTCGTATTTTTGGACAGATTTCCTTTAACACCGACATGTTTGTTCTCTTTTCGGTCCAGGGAATCCGCAGCATCCTTCTCCAACAGAACATCTCAAAAGCATCTATTCGCCGGACATCCATTTTTTTTAAAGTCCAGCATTCCGATGCATACAGAAAAACCAAGACTAAGATGTCCATGAGGCGAATTTTTGTATTCTTTGTTATGTCATGGCTCTTCCATACTCTTGTCAGTTGAGCCAATGCATTTTTTGCAGTTCTTATTCTTCTTTTAATTTCATCGGTCGATCCTCCATCTTTGGTAATTACTGAACCTAAGTATACGAATTTATCAACTACCTGGAAGTCATGCCATTGCTGGATGTTATCAGAGTTGTTTCGATTAATAATCATTATTTTAGTTTTGTCTTTATTTATTGTTAAGCCTGCAGCTTTGCTTATGGTTTCCAACTTCCGGAGTAAAACCTGTAGATTCTCTTCAGTTGAGGCAAATATGGCAGTATCGTCAGCGTATCGTAAGTTGTTAATGCATGTTCCTCCTATTTTAACTCCATCTTTCCATCCATTCATGGTCTCTTTGATTATCCATTCATTGTATATTTTAAACAAAATAGGACTTAGTATGCATCCCTGACGTACTCCTTTTTCAAGCTGAAATTTCTCAGATAGCTTGTTATTTATTTTCACTTTTCCGCTTGTGTTTTTATATAGTGATTTAATTAATTCTATCAAATGTTGTGGTACGCCAGCTTCCTCTAAAACTTGCCATAATTTTACCCATCTTACACAATCGAACACCTTTGCGTAATCTATAAAGCATATGTAAATTGTAATATTGAATTCCCGACATTTTTCAATTATCTGTCGCATATTTAGAATTTGATCCCTTGTGCCTTTTCCTGGCATAAACCCTGCTTGTTGCCATGATATTTGTGGTAGTATATAAGGTTTCAGTCGCTCAAGGATAATATTCAACATTACTTTACTAGCATGTGACATCAATGCTACAGTTCTGTAATTTTGACATATGTCTCGAGGACCTTTTTTATGAATCGGGACATAAATTGACGTTGTCCAGTCTCTTGGCCATATGCCTGTAATCCATATTTTTTTGCATATGACATGTAAAATTTCTACGGTTGAGTCCCCTAAGTATTTGAACATTTCTGTTACAATTCGATCCTCTCCTCCTGCCTTATATGCCTTAAGTTTCTGTAACGCATTTCGCGTCTCATCCTTTAGTATCATGGGTTCAATTTCCATTATTTTACTGAAAATTTCCTTTGCTTCTTTTTCTTATCCGTGTACTTTCATCAGTTCCTCGCAATATTGACGCCACCTAGATCTTATTTTATCTTCTTCACATAGTGTTTCTCCGCTTTCACTTTTTATTCCTAAGTATTGTGGGGTGAAACGTCTCGTTATTATTTTAATTTTTTTAAACATATCTTTAACTTCATTTGTGTTTTTATTTTGTTCAATATCCTTACATATGTTATTCAGGAATTTATTTTTATCATTTCTGCATTGTTGTTTTACTTGTTTATTAATATCACGGTATTTCTGGGCCATTTCTTCACAATTAATTCCTTTATTTTTAATATATTTACGCATCTTTATCGTTGCCCATGTTTCCTCTGTGATCCATGGTTTCCTTCTACTGTGAGATGCCATATTAACATTTCCGGTAGCTTCGTTTGCTCTTTCTAATGCACACTTTGTGTGTTCCCAAATGCTATTGGCATCATCATATTGCCGTGTTAATCCTATTATTCTTTGTAGCTCTCGCATAGCTAGGTTTTGATAACAATTATTATTTCGTAAATGCTGTTAAGTACATTTTTTTCGGCTTTACAATTTTGTAGCTTGATTTTTAATTTTATTGCGAGCAGCTGGTGATCACTATCGCATTCTTTCCCTGGGTACGTTTTTGCATTTCGAATTGACGATCTCCATCTCGAGTTGATTAATATGTAATCAATTTGATTCCGAAACCGATCACCTGGGGAACGCCACGTATAGGGACGTCTCGGGTGATGCTTAAAACTGCAGTTACATATGAACATTCTTGTACTAGCGCAGAAGTTAATTAATTGTTCACCTCTTTCATTCCTAGTGCCGAGGCCATACTTGCCTATAACATTCCGAAACTCCAAATCATGGGCGGTTTCCCAAATTTTTGCATTAAAGTCTCCAAGAACCACCGTCATTTCCTTTGATGGTATCTTTCCCATCGTTTCTTCCAGAGCAGCATAAAAGTTATCTACAGTTTCTTGTTCCGCTTCGTTAGTTGGAGCATAGACTTGAATAATGTTTAAGTTTACGGGATTTGCTTTCACTTTAACTGCTATTATCCTGTCGTTTACTGCTTCATACGCAATCACTTTGTGTATTACGACGGGTTTCATGTCCAGAATAGTAGACTGCATTGTTATTGTTACTGACAAAGTACCTTTGCCTTTCCAATGCGTTTCTGATATTCCAACAATATTAAATTCCGAAGTTTCATATTCAACTATAGCCAGTTTTCCAGTTTCATTTAAACCACGAACATTCCATGTTCCGATCTTTACATACTTCCATATATTCATTCCAGTTGCATAGTTTCCACGCGATGCCTGGTTTCCTACATCATCCTGGCCAGTCACTAATTTAACACTATCAGGCCCGGACCCCAGATAGCGCCGATTGCTAGTCGGACCGCATGGCATACTATCATTATATAATTTGAGTTCCATAGTTGTTCATAGAAAAGGTACACTGGTGGTTTTCTGTTGCCTTCCTAATATATATATATCGACCTGTTAGATAATCTGAATACCATAAATAACAGGAAAGTAGTTAAAATCACTAAATTATGTATATATACATATATGTCTACCTGTTAAACAATTTCAATACCATAAATAACAAGAAAGTAGTTAAAATCACTAATTATATATATATATATATATATATATATATATATATATATATATATATATATATATATATATATATATATATACAAAGAGCACAACTTTTTTCGGATAAGTTATTATCAAGTGGACATAAAAAAACAAAATATAAAAGTATACACAATTTATAAAAAATATGAAATAAGAAATAAATAATTAAAAATATATAACAAAAATATACTTAATTTAAATGCACTATATTACAAAAAATAGCAGAGTGAAAATAGTGATTTGATCGTAAAATAATCTGACAGTGAATATGGTAAACAATACAATCAATAAATCGCTTTGTAGTATTTTTATATATAAAATTTGGCAAATTAAAAATACTTTTTTATTTTTATTTTTTTTTAAATTTATTACATTCCATACTGTTCAAATTTGAATACCGTCGACTAGATAGAACGATATAGATTTAATATAAATTAAGCTACAACTTAATATAAGTATTACACCATCTAAAGAAGGTATTCTTCTATAATCCTTTATTAAATTGATATCTTTCTTCTGAAGGCTGCGATATTAACCGACACTTGAAGAACGGCTTTAATCTTTGTCTCTCGTAGCAGACTACCGCAATATATTCGATATTTTAATTTTTTTATAATGTGGAATGTAGTGATTTTTTTATAAAAATCAATTGAAAAATTAGTTACATCACTAACATTTATTTTCTTGTGAAAAACACAAAATAAAATTTTTTAAATACTTAATTTTCATTTATACTTGTAAAATTTTGTGTTTGTATATTTTTATATTTTATATTTTACCTTTGAATATCATAGACAGAAAATGAAAATTTAAAATTCCATCAGTATATAACTTTTGCAGAATCCAGAAAACAATATCGTAAAAAATAAAAATAAAAAAAAAACAAATATATCGATGTTAATATATTCAATTTCAACATTTAAAAAAATAAATTAATAACAGAACAGACAAGAAGGATAACATTTTATGGAATATAGTTCACCCGTCACCATCATAAATTTTTAAGTAATTATTTTTAATTTATACTTGTAAAATTATGATTGTTTTTTTTTAATTTCGTTATCATTTGATAATGGCGTAAATGCCGAAAAGCTTTGTGTTTTTTTACAAGAAAATAAATGTTTGTTTAACTAATTGTTCAATTGATTTTTATATTCGATATTATTTGCGCATACGAATTTAATCACAAGATACGGAATTAACAGCACAAATTTCTAACATAAAATTCATCGATCAGTCTGAAAACACACTGAATCGCGATATTTTTATAACACGGCACTCCCTTTAATAATTAATATGTATCGGGAAAATAGTTACAAAATTAAACAGATATATGATGCGCGCACCAGATATATAACGGAAAGATTAAATTCGAAATATAAATTATAAATAGAACATTTTCTTACAGTAGAATTTTCGAGGTAAATAAATTTAAAATTTAAAACTCGCATAAGAATATAAACGATAATAAACCTAATGTACTAATTTATATTAAATATATCAAATATCAAATGAAATTCAAAAAAGGTAATTGAAAGTTACGTTCGAAATAAAAATATTTCCTATTATTACAATCAAAAGTCAGCTAAAACTGTCCAAACTTACATAACAATAAATCGCATAAAATTATATAATTTATTATACTAAGCGGAAGAACGAATAACGGATAAGACGAGGAAATAAAATAAGTAAAAGTCTAAGCGCTGATAAAACCCTCAAGCGGATATTTAAAAAAATAATAATAATAACCTAGTTATAATACTGATAATTATACATACATTCTTTAGCCCCCCCCTGTGTCTAGCTTTCGCCATCTGGCCACATTCTAAATTGTTTCCTTAGTTAATTGTATTTAAATTAGATTATATTTTACATGATTATTTTATTACATTTTACGTACTGATATAAGATGTAAGCCGGTTCTTGATCTGGTTTGTGCCCAGTCTGTGGTTATTGATATTATAAAATGATAGTAATTGTTCTTTTATAAAATCTTTTCTATAGTCATTATATATTTCACATTGCTATGTTCAATTGTGCCAATTTCTCCGCATTCGCATGAATTACTCGACATTATACCCAGTTTATGTAACGTTTCCGGAGCTCTTTATGCGGCCTGCACGTGGTCGACATATATATATCGTATAAATTCTCCGTCCATTTTATTTCTGTATAGTTTTTCGAATTTCAAAATATTTCTCCCCTAATATTTCCACTGATCTTTTTATTTTGTATTTGCCATTCATTTATTATCTGTTTTATACAAATTCCATCCGTGGTATTTTAATTTTTTCTATTCTATTACTTGTATTAATGCGTTCAGGTACCCATTTGAAATATGTTATATTATTATTCTTTTCAAGTTTACCAATAGTATTTATTATACTGTATATTATGAATTATTTTCTGTATCGCTCATATATCTGTCAATATTCATTTTTTTTTATTTTTACATTCCCGATTGTTTTTAATGCTTTCAGAATAGGTATTTATATGTGTGTGTGTGTGTGCATATATATATATATATATATATATATATATATATATATATATTAGCTTGTATAATTTCAATGTATTCAGTAGTTAGTGAATCATCTAGTTGTCAATAATATCTTCTCTAATTGGTTGAAATATAAAAGTGACAATTGTTCTTATATATGAATATATTAAAATTTGTGGAATACATCCTTATAATTTATGTATTATTTTGAAAACGATAACACTGCCCTCATTCAATAATAACTATTGGATTTTTACAAATTATAAATATGTATATACATACATTGTTCGTATGAACTATGAAAATCGTTAAATCTCTCGGAATAAGATTAAAATTTATATGGTAATACATTCAAAAGACACTTTCAGATAATAACAATTCGATGTACCAAAATTATATGTGGAAGCGAAGGAAGCGCCGCTTCCCCTAATCAAATTATGAGTATGGAATTGTTCTTTACTATCTCTGAAAAGAACATTAGTCACAGAAAAAAAATAAAGTAACTCGTTGAATAATTTTAAATAACAAAATTAAAAAGTATTAGAAAAAAGCGCTGCTAGATAAAAATCATCCACAAGCGATCCGCGTATATTAGTGATAACTATAAAATGCTGCGCGCGCAATTGGAAGCACTAGGCTCTGCCGCATTCGAGGTCACGTGCGCAGTTATATTTGCGCTAGTTTTTATCTGCGCGGTCGCAATTTTGTGTGTGTATCCAGAGTGAAGAAAAGATACGCGTTTATGTCGATCTGGAAGCGATAGAGCAAAACGCTTTTCTGGTCACGTACGCTGGTAAACAACTTGATTTTTATACACGCACGTCAGTATGCTGCGTACGTTCATATTGTTGTAGTTGCGACAAATTTTAGTTCGATCGCTTTTCTATACTATGTCATTTACTAATAGTGGAACTGGAAACGATGATCAGCCGCACGTTGCGGTCTGTAACACCACTACAAAAGAAACTGTACCCGCTCGTTTGTCGCCATTTACGGCAACTGCCGAAATTGATGCTGCACGTAATTGCGATATTGAAAAACTTCTTATTATCCAAAATGATAGACCAACGCCTGGTTTAGAAAACTTGATTACAAAATCAAGAGGACATAAAACATTTAATCGCCATTTTCAAACAAATTTATATACAACAATCCCATGGTTATTATGCGGTTGTAAGGGGAAAAAAATTATTTTGTTGGGCTTGCCTTTTATTTAACCAAGAAAGAAATGTATGGAATGCAAGTGGTTTTGATGATCTGAATAATCTGCACAAAGCATAGAAACGACGTAAACTGTCCGAATTTTACATATATCTATTTTTATACAGGTAACAAAAATGTTTCATTATGGCGTTTCCTCTATTCCGAAATTCACGCTACGTCACTGATATATATATATATATATATATATATATATATATATATATATATATATATACAGTATAATTAGAATATATAAAAAGTGTCCATGTTTTTACAATCGGAATAAATAAATTTATCGAGCATTTTTTTTTTTGGCTTGCTACATCAAGATAAATTTATTTTTCGTAAAACCATAAATTTTCTTTTGATAGTTCTTTAATTAAAAAATTAATCGTAAACAACCATTGGATTATATTCTCGGTATGAAGCGTTAACATTTCATTTATTTTTCGTTGTAGAAGACATATCAATAACGTGAACATTTTATTTTAGCTTGTTAAATTTATTAAGCTTAGATTGATTTCGAAATTTTATTATCTTCTCAAAATATATTTGTTCTGTCGGCCATTTAAAAATAACAAAACAAAAAAAACATAAAATTCCTGTTCGTACAAGGTAGATTATGTATATATATATATATATATATATATATATATATATATATATATATATATATATATATATATATATATATATATAAAATATGTATATTCATTCGGTTGTGTTCTCGACGTTGCCAATTGTGGTCTACATGACTTTATTCGGTGGCCGTTTTAATTGTTATCTAATATGACCGTTAGAGAGCGCTCGCGTCTAGACTAGTTTGTTTCGTTAGAAGGTGCAACAAGATAAGTCGGACGAGTTTCGAACGTTAACGTTAAATTAATATTCAGTTCTTAATGGTGGTATTTCTGTTGCGGTTAGAAAGAACGTTTATCGTGTATGCGCTGTGTTGTCTATTGTCGTTCCTATACACTTTTCTACGGTCGGGTTTTTACCGTCAACGATTATTATCAGTTTTTAACTATTATTAATAATAATGATATCTTCGTTCTGTTTATAAGGAATTAAAATTTTATCTAACGTAAGAAAATACCTCTTCATTATCGTATTAAATGAAATATTCGTCTTATTATCGTCGGGTTATTCGGTAATTTCCTAAATCGTGTTCCCTTAATTTCGTTTTTTTTTTTTTTTTTTGGTTTTTTTTTGTGTGTCTGTGCGTGTGAATAGAAAATACGATATCGATATATACGTAAACTATAATATACGGTCGAAAGAAACATAGGATATTATCGTATATAATGGTGGTCCTAAATAAAAATATGCCGATCGTTGAATCGACTAGTTCGCAAAAATACACTGTGAAGATGGACAAGGTAAACATTTTTATCGAATGTAATGATTAATATTAAACGTCGTATACAGAAATTTACACGGATAAAATTCAAATATTTTAAAACAATTTCAAAATAAAATTACTGGAATAGGTCCACGTAATATGTTTATAAAATAATTATCGTTTAAAGCCTATAATAACATTTCAGTTGTTTGTAATAAATAAAATTTAACACCGAGTAATTGTATTTATTATTTTTTCATCGTTTAAACTTAACATATGGACAAACATATGTTGCTATCGCTGTCGAAAAATAGACCGAAATATAATCTAAATAGCTAAGCTATGATAATAGTAGTACTAATTCGTAACCGAAATTATCAAATGATCGACATTTCAAATATTTTTGTTTTATATTATAAAAATTTTCTTCTCGATATTAGTAATATATTCTAAAATTGAAAACGGTAATTCATATGAATTAGAATATGTACAATTCCGACTATATAACGAACGCGAATAATTCTGTACGAAATTATGATAGCTTCGGGGTTATTTTTACAGTTCGAATAATATCCGCAGAAAACTAGACAAAATACTTTTAAATTTAACGAGGCTTTGATATTTCGCTTTCGATATCTGGTTAATAGCACGAAGTAATAATGTTAACAAATTTGTAAAATGTAAGAAAATAATTTTTTTCGCGAATTAAACAATTATAAGAGGAGACTGTTTTCGAAATCCGAAAATAGTAAAATATTGAGCAAAAAGCACATTTCAATAGTAGTGAAATTATTTTTCGATCGATCTCAAAATTTTTCGAAAAAATTACAGTTTTAAAATACGCGCGACAGAACGCAGATTTCGACGCTTTCTTATTTTCGCTACTAATCACTCGTACGAAAATGTGTTTTTTGTTCAAATTTTTTGAAAGATAAAACAAAAAGAGAGACTAGTAGTTGAGACGACCATGTCCACAAAATTAGCATAAACCATTTTGCGGAAACAGTTTTTGGAGAAAATTAAAATTTTAAAAACTAGATCTTGCTGTAAATTTCAGTTTATCAGTCATCAATGTGCCATTCTCGCTGTTTCCGTTAATTCTACTTCTAGCTAGTCGAAATAAATCTAATCGAATGTAACTTAACTTAAACAACCGACAAAGTCGGAATTTGACCGCTACAATGGCGAAATTTCTTTGTATTTTTATGTTTGTAAACATACGAATGAGTGAAATTTCGAAGGATGAAATTCATTTTAAAATCTTTTTTTACGAAATGTAACAATTGTCCGCTCATCTCGCTAAGTATATTTGTCTAAACTTTTTAATAGTTTTCATAAAGTAAAATATGAATCCAACCGGGAAAATATACACGTAGTAATTGATCTTCATCATATACCTCAATTTTATTGACTGATAGCATTTTAGACAACCTCGGCTAATACCAGTGTCACCAACAAAAAACGTATTTTTTTATGATAATTGTTTAAATACGTTAAATGACGTCAAATTACAGAAAAAATTATTTCAATATATTTTTATGTTATTCTGAATTTCACTATGTTTTCCTGCGGAACTAAGAAAATGTGGTAGTATCGGTAGTTTTACTTAGTGCTGCTAAGACATGCGTATTGGGTATTCAAAAATTATTAGGATACATTCCAGATTTATTATCTAATTATATATTACTTTATAAATAATTAGGGATTATTTGCTTTGTTATCTAATTAGCTTTGCGACTGTATCTTAAAGCTTCTTTGAGCGTTCCCAGTTGTCGATCTTTCAAATTATGGTATTTATCAACTTGTGGGTGCGCTCCTTAACTGTGATTACGCAACAGTTAGTCCGCGAGAACTTTGGGCATCTTTCTGTCGTGAAGTCTTAGTAAAGCCTTAGTTGGGCCGTGAAGGATTGTTGAGATTTACGAATCTTAATTTGGCAAGCGGAAATATCATGTAAGCCTGTGAATAGTGCTTGGATGTCGGGGCTTAACCGACCGTGTTTTCGTATCAACCGATAGGTCTGTCTACCAGCATTCTACTTATACAGAAGTGATTATCGCCTGATACGGTATGTACGATGATCCGTGACATATATGACCATTTGAAAGTGAACGATCCACTCAATACGAATGGCGTAGAGTAATGGAGAGTAGTCAAAGCTACCGTTGCTTATGCTGGACGAACAACGATTCTGGCTCGTTATATGTTTGTCAGCAGCTAAGTCTTAACAGCGCATTTTGATTTTTTTTTCTTTTTCGCCAACTAGCCATCCGATTAAATTCGTTTATCGTTAAAATGTAACTTCGTATACGTAACGTCTTTAAGTTATTTGAAATTTTATAATTTTATATTTCGGTGTATTGAACCTTAATACTAATCTAGTAAAATCAGGAATATCTGAAGATTGATTGTTTTTAAATTACCTAATTTAAACAGATGAATTATATGTTCACACTTAAGACGTATCGCACTTGCCAGTTGTATAGGCGCAACTTTATTATATATTATATATATACATACACACACATATAAATATATATATATAAATTTCATACATTTGTCACGTATAAACATGTATGTATAACTATTTCTAAATTTACAACTGTTCACTAAAGTATATGTAACCTAACTTTATAGTGAATAATTTCTGTTACTAACTGAAAGTACTATATTAAAATATTTATTTCGTATCTTTGTTGATCAAATCACACTATAACGGTTCGTTTTATATTAATCGAATAATATTCCTGTCCTGATGTCACGCGTGCGTAGGATAATCATTTTTTATGACGAAAGAAATAAATTCAAAATTGTTATAATTGATAAAAACAAAACTAAAAAATGCCGATTTTATGCATTATATTTCTAGATATTAACGCGAAACTTGACGTACACCGTGTATATATATATATATATATATATATATAACATATAATTTATATAATTTCGTTTGTATGACACGTGTTTGCGTGCGTGTTCATTTCGGTTTTTCATTTGACGACATCACGAACACTCGTAATAAGTATCTACTTGTTTCTTTATTTTTTCAATATTTGATTTTATGCGCAATCGAACGACCTTAATTTTTAAAGTGTAAAATATTTAAAAAGTAAAATGTGTATTTTTAAATGCAACTTTCTAAACTTTTTCCATTTAAATATGTTAACCCGTCGTCACAAGTCTATTTCCTGGTTTTACGGATACATATTTATTCCGGTGTAATTATGCAATTATCAAATTTCAATCGAAATCACGATCAAACAAAATTTATATTTGCAAATAATGTCTTTTTCTTGTTCGTGTCCGGTGAAACAGATTACGGATTTCCAATAATCCAAGAATTGCATTGCCTTAGTTTCGTAAACGTCTTTAAAACTGCAATTAACCGGACATGCCTTACACGAAAACAAGTGAGCGATACACTGCTCGTCGTTACACGTACATAATGAACTTTCTGAAATTCGTCATTTTTTTAAATTATCGCCGGTTCGTCCAACTTGCAAATAATGTCTGAATTTACAATACCGTATTTTTACGTATACGTGCGCACACATATATAAATGTGGTGGTTTTTTTTTACACCGTTTAACGTCGGAACCGAATAATAATTTTCACGACGTTCGGAACATATGCGCACGGTCTTACGTTGTGTTTACACAGTTTGAAAAACATTAAAACACCTCCAGCAAGATATACGGGCCGATTGTATGTAGGACAGGACACGAGAAAGCCGTAAATTAAAAATTCGCTGACATCTAACTACTATAGCGGTTACGCCGATATTTCGGCGATTAGCGGCGTATATATGAATGTGAAAGGGTGAAGTTTGTTGTTTAAAAATTTTTAGTTCTACACAGTTGCACAATTTCTGTGACGATATTTCGCCTTGGAGATGCGTAGAATCTCCTTCCCCACGGTATATGCGTTACACGTGATGAAGTAGCGGTTAAAATACTTTTAAACGATTTATTAGAATTTACGTGTATATACGTATATATTTTTTATGTGAGCGTGTTTTATAGTGCAATTAATCAGATTACGGTCGCTATTTATTATCGAAATTATTGGGTTATTAATTGTTCGTTCTATACTTAAACGACCTCCTATACCGTTGGAATGTGTTTTTTTTTTTTTCTAAATTCTTTCGTTTTATATTCAAAATTGATTCCAAAATTATTTTTTTTTTACTTCTGGATCCCGTTAATACAGTCTTCAGTTTTTATGTTATAATACATTTTTTTGAAAATAATATAAAATTGGATTGTTTCCCACAACCACGTGGGTTGGATTATTTGTTGTTTTTTTTTCATTTGATTTTTTATAAATGTTTATCGAAATTAAATAATCAATAAATACGATTAATTAGTAATTTAACGTGTGTAGAACATTATAGTTCGTTGACTAATTTATCTTATTTCCGTACGTAAATATTGTGTAATTCAGTTGTATAAAACGGGTGGGGGGGAATCTTCAAAAGACACTGATATATTTATAAGTACCATATATACTTTTGAGAGCAAAGAAATCAGCGTGTGGGATTATTACACACTGAAAATCCCCGAAAAATATACATTTTTTTTTTTTTAAACAGCCCATAGGACTATAACTATGATACAATCTTAGCTGGTTAGCTAAATAATTATCTATGTTTATGACATGGTTACTTAATAATTAACTACTAACTATTAAGTACGAACGGGTGTGGAGTACGTAACCCATTGGCTACGCATCCATTATCCGCATAACGGTATTTATATATTTACGTAACTAAATCTAGAGGTTGACGACGCCGAAGTCGCCGAGTTTCATGTTTGGTGTCGAGCAGTTGTCTTGCTTCCACGTTAACATGACTGTGTAGTCGCTGCCTGTGCGATTTCGCGAACTCCTTAATGACATCATTAAGGATCGGCACATGGAGATCGGAGTGAATATCGTCGTTACGCGAGTAGCGATATGCGTCGACTATTGCACGTAAGATGACATTTTGACGACGTTGTATCACGTTTCGATTAGTTGTGGCAGTACAGCCCCACATAGCAAGACCGTACGTCCAGATCGGCTTAATAATTTGCTTGTATAGCAGAAGTTTGCACGACACATCCAGCTCGGATTGTCTTCCCATTAACCAGTATAGCTGTCTTGTTCTGTGCTTGATCTGCTGAGCTTTCATTTTTACATGGACTTTCCAAGATAACCGACAGTCCAAATGCATGCCAAGATACTTGGCTGAGTTAGCCTGCGGAACAGGTTTGTTTCCCAAGTATACCTGGTACATGTTGTCGGCATAGCGTAGCGTGAACAAAACGTGAACAGATTTTTGTTCATTTATTTGTATCTTCCAGTCCGTAGTCCACTTTCTAATTCGATCAAGTCTACATTGGAGTTTATTCGTAGCGTCAAGGTGACGTAAATATAGAAATGTAAAGACCTCCAAATTATAATAACATAATATGTGATATGGAAAAGGTATGAAAAATACATAGTCCCTTATTCCACCGAGAAAGCGTATAACGAGTTTGTGATTTATAAAATATTATATTCAATTATAATAAATCTCGATATAAACTTATATCATCATAGTATAAATAATAAATTACTGCATACGCTTTTGACTTACAAACTTACATACAGGAATAGCTGTTATTAAAGGAAAGAATATAAGAGATAACATAAAAGAAAATAAAAAATAATAAACAACTTGTTAACAATGACTTACAACATAACTATGTATAAATATAATGTTTTTATAAAACAAAGTATCATCTTAATAAATGAATATACATGTAATCATTAACCAGTAAGAGTTACGTCATTATCTACAATCATTTAAGACGTCTAACATCTGCTAACGTGTCAAGCAAACCTCGTCTATATATTTTGGATTCAAATCGTGATTATAAATCTATATTATTTAAAGTTAATTAAACTAATGAAATATGTAAAAGTTAATATGATTTTCATTTTTCAAACTACCGCTATATATATATATATATATATGTGTGTGTGTGTGTGACAGAAGTTTGAATTTACTATTAGATTACTTTCGCGTATATTTCTTATATGTTGCGCATATTTCGACAACGTTTGAATTTTATTAAGTGTGGTCAAATTAAGTTTGTTCCATTTCGTTATAATTAAGTTTGTTCCATTTCGTTATTATCGTTTCTATGGACAATTTTACTTGCAAGTATGTATGATATATATATATATACACGATTAGCATATTTTTGTCCACTGCTTTGTCGTTATTATTTTTTTAAGTTCCTTCCACCTATTTCTATTATATGCCTGGCTGGTTAATCTCCGCTACTACGGCTATCTGATCTTGGATAACAAGTTAATAATCTGCCTCTCTTCTAATCCACCGAGTATTATTCTACAATGGGCTTCGTCCGTCTGTATAGGTGGATACAGACACACATACATATATATATATATATTTATATATATAAGTAATATTACGTACGTTTAAAATATAAAAGATTGCTCCGTATTTAATTTGGAGGACTGAAAATTAAGCGCATCCGCAATTTGATTCGTGAAATATTCCATTGTCTTACAACCTAGAAATTAAATAATTTATGTATAATAAAAATAATAACGACTGCATCGATATGAAAAGTAAATTTCCCTAAATTTATACGTAAATGTGAAATAACTCGATCTGATATCCCGGCTCGTATTTATTTCTTTGTTTGTGCTGAAACATTACTAAATAAATTTTATTTTTTTACGATAATTCAGCGAAATATGTTATTAACATTTCCAAAAGAAACCAAACGATTACCGGAACGCATTCCGGGATATTTTAGAAATTGAGGGGAACGAAATATCTTCGTAGGAATTAAATTAGTTGGAGGAACCGAAGGCGGCCAACGCTAAGTACGATGATGCCAAAATTGGCGAAGTTTACCGATTACAACAGAAAACGCGTGGGCAAATAGAATAGTATGCAGAATAAACAAGACGGGGTGCAAACCAGTGACTACATTTCTCTGGTGATAAATATGTATTATATATATATATATATATATATATATATATATATATATATATATATATATATATGTATATATATACAGCATGTGCCGAGCAGATGACGTAGGAGTACGTGTTTACGGAATTGGCAAGTACTGTGCTTTAGCAGTTGATTCGCGATGAAGTAACAGGAGGGCAACGAACAATTCTCTCAACATCCTCTTTATTCGTTTAGAACCGACTAATACACTGAATCAGCGGCCTTCATCTTTCGTAGTAGGAGACATTTATTTAGAATGTTTTATACATATAATGTAAGTATACGTATATACATTGTATGTGTGTGTATGTGGTTAATTATAAAAGTTTATGAGAAAATACTCCAACACTGGACATATCTGAAGATATAATAGTTTGTCAGAAAATAAAAGTTGCCCGGACAACTGAAATCCTGTTATTTATCACATTATGTTTTCTATTGCACAATACATTTTTTCAACTTGTAATATTTTTTTTTTTTTAAATAATAACTTTCGGTTATAATTTTTACATTATTAGTCATATTATTGGAAAAAGTTCTGAAAATGTAATTTGTCTCTTTCTTGTATATCGAAAATGTGTTGTTTGCGAAATATATCCGTGATGTACGCGTGTATAATAAGTGTTGTATACATTGAAGCGATGGGTTAAGTGCGGAGTTTTAAATATGAAGAGGTTATATTATTTTTATGCGCGTGCTCACTGAAATGCGCTCATAACCAGAATTGATACATAGTTACTACATATCAGTTAATCTGATAAAATGCTTTACTATACGGATTTAAAAATAAATTTAATTTAGCACTAATATACGTTCAGTAAACCACTGAGAGCAGCTGTTTACAAACGGATAAAGCGGTACATTAGTTAATTGAAAATCAACTATCCCAAATTACCAGCGCCATATTTTTCTATAACTAGGCGATTTTACCCAATGGGAAATTAATTCTGTTATTAATACGTAGGTAAAAAATAAGTAATATTAAATGTTCGTACGAGAAATAGATTTAATTTAAAATTCCTTTAAGGGAAAGAAAAAATTTTACTTATATATATATATATATATATATATGTGTGTGTATGTGTGTTTATGTAATAATTATTGAATTTAAAAACAATCTATCGACATTGTACAAATAATAATCAAGTTTAGCCTCCGCAGAGAGATAGAGAATAGCCGGCTAATGTAGTGTTATATTATATATATATATATATATATATATATATATATATATATATATATGGACAACACGTTTCATTTGATTAAATTACTTTGAATTTTTTTTCGTATGAACACTATGTATCGGTATGTCGACGTGTGGGAGCTGTACATTAATTTTTATTTTTAAACTCGGTCGGAGTTTTCATTTTCGAATTCTTTTTAATTTTTTTCCTTTACTGTCTTGAGGCTTGGCGCCGTTGATATCTAAAAATTAAAAATAAAAAAATTAATGTCCCGTAATATATTTTTCGACCCAGTCTTTTGTAAGTTCGTACGTGAGATAAAAACAGTGTGTCCGGGCTATAAATAATAATTGAGTTTTTAATTCTAGACATCTGAATAAGTTTTAATCATCCTTTCTCCGGGATAAAGCCTACTTTACTGAAAATAATACGTTTTATTATCGGTTTTAACGACAATCCTCTGTAAATGCGCTACTACTACTACTACTACTACTAATAATAATAATGATAATGATAATCATTGTTACTATTATTGTTCTTACCCAAGGGTGACTTGAATAGTGTATGTTTTCCTCGAGTAAGTTCGGTGTGCTATTGAACTTTATTTTATATCCTTGGCGCCATCAGAAGTAACTAAGTGCGTTAGATAAAAAAAACTGCTATGGTTTATTCTTGACCTTTCTTAGGCTTTTAATTATGATCAATAATTTGTTCACCTATGTATAATTTCACTATATATAAACATGAATTTCCACGTGTTTTAAATACCATAACTCGAGAACGGCTTACCCGACTTTGCTGATTTTTTTTTTGTCATGTTCATAATTATAAGAACAATGCACACACATATATATATATATATATATATATATATATATATATATATAAAATTTGAAATTCGGCCTGGGTGTATTTTGGGGTGACCTCTTTGGATTTGGAGTTTTGTAAAATTTTGTAAGAATCGATTTAATCGATAACGATACGTTACGTGCGAATTATAAAACCGCATCTAAATACGATCGATAGATTTCGAACTATAAATTTTTTTAAATTGCCGACTTTCCACCTTCGGCAGGGTATAGCGCTCGACGTAAATATTTTTAAACGATTCCGCCTCTTGAAATAGCAGTTCTATATAATATCTATCGTATAAAGCGAAAAAAATTCAAACCGAACCCGAAAATTTCAAAATGGCTTCCAGACCTTGAGATTTTTTTCAAAATTTACTTTTTTCGTGATAAATCGCGAACGATTCGACATGTGGGAAAATAGTTTAAACGAAAGTTATGCGGCATTAAGATACGCGTCTAATGACGTTAGTGTTGTATTTTTAAACAAAATACCAGTGCAATGGTTTTGGATCGTTTTTAAGGGCTCTATCATAGTTAGCGAGTTTGAGTTGACGTTAAACGAAAGTAGTTTATATTATAACGTAAATTTTACCAAAATTAACTGGTAACGAGAAATTGAGAGTTTATTAAGATTTCCTTTGTTTACTACTATTAATTCCTTAATCTACTAATAGTAAACAACACAATGTTCTGGCAAAATACGTTTAACGAGTCGGCTAATATATTATATTTTTTTATTTTATTCGTCATTTTTTTTTTTTATTATCCCTCTTTTTGTACAATAACGTTAGTAGTGGTTCTCTGTGTTAGGCCGTTTGATAGGATGTTCTGAAAGATGCGCCACATTGACATTCGTAATATCCAGGAATTCGGGTTTTGTCTTTTACGCATATTGATGTTTATTAAATGTTGTGTATTATACTAATTTTTTAACAGTTTTATTTTATTTAGATTTAAAATTTTATTAATTCAAATCGCCTACTTTCTCGTGATCGATGGTAATTTTACGGGAGAAAAAATAACGACATTTTTCCCGTATAATTTATTACAGCGTCGAAATGTAATTTTCGTTCGAGATAAGTTTCATTCTTTAAATAATTTTAATTATTTTATATAAAGGTATTTTCTCGTAAGAATTAATTCGGTTAAAATGGGGTATTTGATTTAATTTTATTGTAATCTTTACAAATTTTCGCCTTCGTATAATTAATAAGTGTACTTTTTGCAGATTTGATATAATATTATATTTGTTAACCGAAATATACGTGTGTTCGATTATTAAATTTATTTTTTCTCCGAAAATAATATTGTGTAAGTTTATTATTATGCGGTAAGTTTTACGTTGACCGAGTATTCGATGCGACAGTTATCGCTTTCGAAACTGGTGTTTTGTGTTATCAGTTAAACGAAAGGTTATCATGCTGATAATAGGCGAAAAATACAAATATTGAAACTTTCGAATTTTCTTCATGGTAAATGATGAGAGATAAAAATGTATGGTAGAGAGTAAGCGGATCTCCGCGCGGGAAAAATTGTTTTCATGAAAAAGTTTGTTATCTCTAAACGTTGAATAAATAAAAAAGCGTGGTGTATGTATTTATATGTATGTACGTGTGTCAGCAGGTACTAACTAAAGCGAAATTCCTTTTTACGATCACCAGTCTGATTTTTTTTCAAATCGTCTTATTATTTTTAGCATTTTTGTTTTTAATAATTCAAGGTTAATCCAAGTTTTTTTTTTATGCTTTAATAAAATTGATACAACCTAATAATAAACAAAGCTTTAAATTATGAATTTTATATCCAGATTAAAACTTGACGCATTCTTACCGATGATGGCAAAGTGCCAACTAGAGCTGGTTATTATAAAAATATTCGTAATAGTGTTCGTAAAAGAAGATATATGTTACGAAGTTTTATTAATGTTAATGAAAAAATCTCGTGATATCACCTCTTTCGATATCGCCAGTGGTGAAAGAGATTGCAATTTGTTACATGGCGAATTTTAATTTTATATGTGTATATAAAATCAGCTTCTACATAGCTTTTAACAATGTCGTATGGAGCAAATTATTGAACAGTGCTTATTGATTTGTTTTTTATTTCAGAAGTTCAACCACTATCTTTTTGAAAAATTTGATCCATATAATCTTAAAATATAATAACACCTGGTAACAGCTTTTTTTCTTCAATCGTAAAAATATTATATGTTAGAGATATATTAATGTATGTAATATATTCCATATTCCGAATACGATATATGTTTAACGGTGGATATTATATATATATATATATATATATATATATATATATATATATATATATATATATATAATATATTTATGGAACGGATGAACGAACTATTATATGGTATTTTAACATGTACGCGATAATTACCTCTTCTCTGTACTTCGCCTAGTAATTTTAAAAAGTGATCATAATTACTTTATACGAACCGACAAATGATTTCGTAGCCAGTTTTAAACGTGTCTATTTTGTAATAATTATTTCTTAAATGTTTTTGTTTTTGGGGGTCGATTTCTAGCTAATTAAAATAGCGAAAGAATTTTTACAATGCGGACGTGTTCTTATCTTTTCATTTTAAAAATATTTTAAATACGCTTATAAAACTACTAGTCAGCACATTTCGTATATTTAGCTTGAAATATGGTTACTGTGTATTTGTGCGTTAAATCGATAGGGACATTTTAAAATATAATATATATATATGTGTGTGTGTGTGTGAGAGTGTAGTCATGTAAAATACTTTTTTTTCGTTCGACATAAATAATAAACCAAGTCGGTGAAAAATTAAGTTAAAGTAAGATGTTTTGATAAAATTATATTACGAGGATATTTTCGAAAACGAGAACAAAATAACTATACCGAAAAATACTTAATAAAACCGATGAATTTCCAATAGGTTATACAATAGCGTTGTTTTTGTCGGGGTAAAGTAAAAATTATTGTTGTAAAAAAAAAAAAATATTAAAAAAAATTATGCAACCGCTATGGGAAAAATCAGTTTCTAATTTTTATTGACATATGTACCGCTAGTATTTCAGAAACGTCACTAATGCGATATATATTTATTACGGGAACGTGAATTATTATTTTATACAATTACACACACACAAATATATATAATATATTATATTTCGAACACGCATTTGAATTCGTCGATGCTGATAAATCATTATAAGGTAAACATTATAATTAATTTAAACGTGAAATTAATAAAATTAACTGAAATCGCGATATTTTACAGATAGAAAGAAAAACTGAAAAATAAGAAATAAATTATAATTAGGAGATAAAAATAATTTATTAACCGCATTCGTAACGTTCGTTAGTTTTACATAACATGTTACGAATATACTCTGTCCTTTTATTTATAGATAATTGTAGGTTATACAATATAATACTGTATCCGTTGACGAGCATTGCAGTTTTGAATTAGGTGCGCTCTAGGTATTATAGTTGTTTTTATATTTTTCATATATTACTTTATTATTATTATTTATTTTATTTTAACTTGAAAATGGCGTAACTGTCGAAAAGCTTATTTTAACTTTGTTTTATCTTTTTATATATAATATATATATATATAAATAATATGTGTGCGTGTATATAATATTTATCATGTACGTGTCTATAATTTTTTTTAATGATATATGTTCTTCTTCTTCTTGAGCCATCTTCGTTATCGAAGGTTGGCGTCCACATCCTTTATAGCTTTGATCCATGCTTGCCGATCCCGTGCCAATTGAATAAGATTTCCGCACTCTGCTACAGCCATCCATTCCTGGATATTGCTTAACCATGATATTCTTCGTCGGCCAACACGTCGGACACCTTCTACAGCCCCATCAATATGGTTTGTAGTAGTTCATATTTCTTTCCACGCATCACGTGCCCGAGGTAATTAATTTTCCTTAATTTAAGACTAATTCAAGATCTTTCTTCATCCGTTTCAACACTTCTTTATTTGTAACTTTTGCCGTCCACGGAATTGCGAGTAATCGTCTATAAATCCATGTCTCGAAAGCTTCTAATCGTCTTTTTTGTCCCGCCTTTAACGTCCATGTTTCTGCCCCGTACAAAAGCGTTGAAAGAACATAACATTTAGCTATTCTCCACCGTAACTGTAAGCTAATATCATGACACTGCAGGAATTTCTTTAGTCTTTGAAACGTTAAGCGCGCTATTGCAATTCTGGCTACAATTTCGAGACCAGAGGAGCCATTACTAGTAATCCAGCAACCGAGATATTGGAACTTATCCACTTGCTCCAATGCTGTCTTCTCAATTTTAATCGTTATTTGTGGAATGTCATTTTTATCTATCACCATCACCTTTGTTTTCGTCATATTAATTCTCAAATTATATTTTTTACACGACAGGTTTATACGATTTAACAATTTTTGCGAATCATCTTGCCGATCTGCTATTAAAACAGTGTCATCAGCGTATCGTAAGTTATTTATTAACACACCGTTGATTTTTATGCCTTCAGTCACATTATCTAATGCTTCTGTAAATATCATTTCTGAGTACATGTTAAACAATAAAGGGGACAAGAGACAACCGTTGTCTAATTCCTTTTTTAATCTTTATATCTTCTGTGTATGTGTCCTCCACTTTTACTCGAGCAGTCTGATTCCAATATAGGTTTCTTATTTGCCGAGTAGATTTCAAGTCTACTCCTGTCCTCTCTAAAATTTCCATAAGTTTGACATACGTATCTTTAATATATCACATAAAAGAAATACAAACATTATGCTGTACGTTGCTTATTACATACACATGCATATATAAAATTTGAAATAGGAAGTTGGATTTGGGATGACTTTCCATATGTAAAATCTGACAACACGTACGACAGATCAAAGAGTTGCTGCGAGAAATGAAAAATAAATAAGAAAATAATAGTCAGAGAAATTTTTCTAAGCGTTACGTAAATGACCTTATCAATTAACGAAATCTAATTTATTGTGTTCGTTTATTATTTATATATATATATATATAAAATAAGTAGCATCCTGTAAATATATTGTTTAAATGATGATATAAATCATTGTTGTTTCATTATTAATAAAACAACGGGGTAAATATAAAGGTAATTATGTTTATTGCATTTCCCGTTATACAATGAACAAATAAATCACAATCGAGATTTTTATCTGGGATATCGCTTTCGAAGTTCTATAACCAATTCTCACTATTATCTCGCGAAAACCTCGATGTTATTCCGCCTTGGGCACAGTTACACACACAAGTGAATCTAACGTTCTGTAATATAAATAGAAAAAATGTTAACAAGATCAGAGAAACTTTAAAGGAGATTAAAGAAAACCATGCAGAATATGAATTTATATACACAGATGGATCGAAATCTTCAGCAGGGGTAGGTTGCTCGGTAGTTGTTAATGATAACGTAGTTCTTCAAATTGCTCTTCCAGATACGTTTTCAGTCTTATCAGCAGAACTATACGCCATTAGATCCGCAGTGAATTACGCAGATTCCAACAGAAATAAAAATTTCATTTTATGTACCGACTCGCTTTCAGCATTGAGAACTCTATTAAATAATGAAAATTTGCATCCAATAGCCAACGAAATAAAACTCATGTTACAAACTACATCTAAGAACATAATACTTTTTTGGATACCAGCTCACTGCAATATATATGGTAATTCAATAGCCGACGTATCAGCAAGAACAGCCGTTTCGCATCCGCTTCTAAATATCCATGTACCGATAGCTGACTTCAAAGAATACTTAAAGCATCATTTCGAATCGACATGGAATAGTAACTGGCAGAGAATATCTACGGTGAATAAACTACGATCGATAAAATTATCTTCAAAACAGTGGCACTCAGCACATCGTAGTAGCAGAATGGAAGAGGTAGTATTATGTTCGAATTAATAGATAGGACACACAAAATTAACACACATTCATCTATTAGAAAGAACCAACAATGTTGTTGTCAGTTGACCGTCGAGCATCTATTGGTAGACTGTCCAATTTACGACAAATACCGAAAACAGTACGGGATCGCATCGCTCGACTTGCAAAGTTTGCTGAGGGATAACATGGATATCATTAATAGAGTTTTCGAATTTTTAAAATGTATCAAATTAACGCATTTGTTATAATTATCTTAATACCTTTGTTGTAAACAGTTAATATCTCCGTTATAATTATCTAATACCTTAATTATCTTAATACCTTTGTTGTAACTATTTTAGTTCCGTGCCTCTAGCTATAATTGCGGTACACGGCACGTAAATTTAAATAAAAAAAAAAAAAAAATTCTCACACTACATTTACTACTAAAGTATTTCGAACGTAAGGATACTTTTGTAATTGACGAAAAATACTTATGAAAAGCGATAATATCACGTATGTGATATGTACAAAAAGAAAGAGCAAAGTTCATTTATAAAATTTTGACAACTATCGCTATAAAATGTAACCCGGAACAATTGTCAAAATATTAATTTTTAAACACTCGAATTACACATATACACGAGTTTTAATTTTAATATATACATAATACGATTTAGCCGAAGCCTAATTTAAGCATTTATAATTTTAGGTGTAGTGGTGGAAAATCTTTGTTAGTTTTGTCATTTTTCTTATTGGCAATGTCACATACGTAAACGTGTTTTTTTCTCCATACCGGCTGCAACACATGTGTATATATATATATATATATGTTAAATTATATACGTCTATACGTAGTTAAGAGCGAGTGAGAGGTGTATTAGTTTGCATAAGTCGTAAAGGTGAAATTACATTATAAGCACACCTGTATATAGGCAACGTAATGTAACATATATGTATGTATACACACACACACACACACATATATATATATATATATATATATATATATATATATATATATAGCGCGTAATATGTTTCGTATCTTTAACGAATTAATGTCAGCAACGACTTTGCGCAATAATTTTCCAAGGTGTCAATGTCCTCTTTTTTTTTGGTCAATTGTACCGACAACCTATTATGTAAAATATAGGTATATATATTAATATTAACATATATATATATATATGTATAATATCCGTGTTGGTACTCGCAATAGGTCGATGAACCAGTTTTATTAAACTCTTGTTTTTTTAATAATAACCGAACATCCTAAATGGCTCGATGGAAAACTTGTTTTCCATTTCATTGGTCACTTCTATATAGAATCATCGCTACGCGATACATGATGTATTTTATTATACGTAATAATAATGATATGCCGATGTCTCTTTATTCGTCTATAAAGAAATGCCGTTCGTCACTCATTCATTCACACGCATTGTTCGAAGAAGTACCGTCAAATCGTTGTTAAATATATATATATATATATATATATATATATATATATATATATATATATATATATATATAATCATATTCAGCTAATCAACCAATGTTTCATGGTGTAGCCTCTTCATGAACTAACCACGTATTTTGCGCCATTTCTTCCGGTCTTGAGCAACTCTGGTCCAGATAACTCCTAATTTTTTTTTGTCTGAACTCGTAATCCCATCTCATACGCGGTCGTCCCGCTGAAGCCTTTTTTTTTCGCTCGTGGGTACCACTGTGAGATTCTTGCTGTCCATCTTCGATCTGTTCTCATTATATACCGGTCCACTGCCATATCATTCTGTTTATGTTTTCTATTATATATACGTTACTTTTGGACCCATTCGATCGTCTTCCGGTCTTTTCTAATGATTGTTCGCATCTACTTGTAACCTATGTTTGTAATTCCTGGTTAGCGTCCATGTTTCACAACCGTATGCCATCACTGGGAGGATGCATTGATCTAACGCTTTCTTTTTTTTTTAAGTATAGTGACATTTTTGATTTGAAAATAACCGAATTCCGCCCAAACGCTCTTCATCCCAGTCTGATCATTCTACTTATTTATCGATACAATTACTAACCAGTTGGCCCAATGCATTCTCGGACTGTTTCCAGATGTTTGCCGTCAAGTTTCATATCTTTATTTGGTGTAAATTCGTTTAGCATTATTTTAGTTTTCTGATGGTTAATGTTTAAGTCTATTATTTTGTCAGTTTCATTTAGTTCTATCTGTCTCTGTAACTCATCTGCACTTTTCGCTATGAAAACTAAGTCATCGGCAAACCTTAAATGATTGAAGTATTCCCCGTCGATGTTAATTTTTAGGTTTTGCCAATTCAACTGTTGAAAGACTCTTTATAAAGCAGATTTGAATAACAGCGGTAAGAGACTATCGCTTTGTCTCACTCCTCTTTAAACTCTGGTGTCATTTCCTGCAATCCTACTGCTGATTTTGCATTTGCATAGGTGTTCTTCAATAGTTCTGTGTATGTTTCATCTACTCCTTTTTCTTTTAACGTCTTAATTATCTCGCTTGTGTATACGGAATTAAAAGCTTTTTCGTAATGTATGAAACGGTGGTTTGGTCCTACGAATATTGAAGGTAGAAGAACTAGAACATGGCCAATGAAATGCTACATCGGACAAATAATGGATAGTGTAGTAGTGGATACCTATCGCGATTTAAAAATTACGTCAGCAAATAGAGGCGAATGGAAAAGGAGACTGAAGCGCTACCAGTCAAAGGACTGATGCGACTAATGATGATGATGATGAAAGCTAGTTCTCGGAAGGTGGTTGTTCATATTCTTTGTTTCTGCTGATATATATATATATATATGTGTGTGTGTTTTTATAAATAGATAGAAAAATAGACGGATGTTTAGATAGAGATGGTGGTGAAAAAAAAAACCAGAAAATTTCATATATTTTGATAAATTAGTAATTTTAACAAATTAGTAATTTTAATAGCGTCACTAATTATGTAGACTGATTTATTCTATTCGATAAAAATACGATTTACGCCGTCCGACTATAGATGATAATTTGAAATATTTAATTTCTCATATTCTGGTATTATTTAATTTTTTATATATTTGTAATATTAAACTTTTTTTTTAAAACAAAATTATACGAATCAGATTTATCCCATCCGAAATGTTTTCGGCAGTATTTTTGTTTTCTTATCATCTTTTATTATAATATCTCGCTAGACATACGTTTGGCGGTAATCTATAACTTTATGATTTTGGTCAGTTTTTTTGCCCGTTGCTTCATTCATAAATGTATTTCAAGGTGTGTGTTCCTTTTGATCTACTCAAATCTTCTCTGGGTTGTGCAACAAAAGCTCCCTGTTTCTTTGATTTTTTTTTTATTCTCGGTGGGTTGTCTTCCATTCTTTGAAGTAATTCTTTATTTGCGATTTTCTTCGTTTGGGGTAGTTTCAAACAAAATTTTCCTATAGCGCCACAATTCGAAAGTGTCAGCGGTTTGTATTTATTTCAAAATAGTCCAACACTCGCAACAGTGTAAAATGTCGATTGTAGCATAAATTTTGATAAATAGTTTTCTCCTATCGATGAAATATACTTTGAGATTTCTAGCCCGGGCTATTATGCTTCTTTTAACATTTTTTTTTTTTTTCGACGCGAATACTTTTATTAATATTAATTATTATTTTTAATGCGATAATGAAATATGACGTAAGAAATGGCGCAACGTTGGACCACATAGCGAACAGAACGGATTAGCCCCAATCCAAACGGAACTAACGTTAAAATACGAAGTTTTTCTTTAATCTTATATCGGTCTATCGCTGCACGTATGTTCTCCCCAATCTTGCCCATTCCTTCCGGTCCTGACCTTTCTGGAGTTCTTCTTCGCTACATCAAATTTCCGAACCCAGTTCTTCCGCGCTGCCTGAACTTTCCGAACTTAGTTCTTCGCCGCTGCCTGTATTATATCAGCGGTCTGCCTATGTTTAATTTCTTCTGAAGCAGCCACCGGTCTAACACCCATTTCATCCATCTACTATCCTTTCCTCTGGTTATCTGCCCAGGTCCGTTTCAATCAAAATATGGTCTTCTACTATATTGAAGGATTTCGTTTCCTCTACTGGGCTGTTTGCGTCCTTATCTGATACTTGTTTCTTCGAAAGTGTGCGTGAACCATCTGTAAAAACCGGCAAACGTGCACTGATTATATAGATTCCCCTTTAAACTTATAAAAATTTGTAACTTGGAAAGCTGCCTGTGCCGATGATATTCGGCGATGTACTTCTACGATCATACTTTTTGTTTCGTCATTCGTAATTTTTTGTCCGACTGTTTCCGTCACGGTATTATCGAAAAATAAAATTCGGGGTGTTTTTTATAACCTCGATAAAACCTTAAATTACGAAATATTCTTCACCTTACGAACGCGCGTATTTAGTTGCATTTTATAATCTATAAATAATGTCTGACTGTTGTAAATGAATTTTATTTGCCGCCCATGAAACTCCTCGCTGTTATAACGTGTTATAGAGAAAAAATAAAAAATTGCTAAATTAAAAATAGGAATATCACAAATGTTGTCGTTTCGTTAAATATTGAAATTATAACGTTGTTTACATCGTTTATAAGATTGCGTCAAAACTGGTTTAACACCGTCCTTATCGTTATAATAACGATAACAATTTTTAATTACATTCTAACCGGATGCGAGAAACAATGACGATTAAATTCACGCGTGACAGATTTAATTGATAACATTTTAAAACTAAATTATAATCTTTTTCAATCGAACTCCGGTTGTTTTCGCGCTCTTATAACTGGTCGACGGCGAAAAACATTTACAGTGAACTACTGATTAAAAAAAAAAAAAAAAAAAAAAAAAAAAAAAAATGTTCGCGATTATATAATTTTCTACGGCTGAGCTGACAGTATTGTAAATCATTAGCTAGGTTAGCTGGTATTTTTTCTTTCATTAAAAAGCAATTTTCTTCGGATTATCCGTGAGACCCATCTCGGTGATTAACCCGGATAATCGGGAGTTCACTGTATTTATACGGTACGTAAAAGAGGGTTATCATTTTGTCGAGAACTAGCGTTACATTTTATTGTAATATACTTGCCAGTTGCAATTTTTTTTCACGAACTTCGACCTAGATTATTTACCGGTTTTATAATTATTTGCGCGAGAATTGATGTTAATCTTCCGATATTTACTATATATATATATATATATGGTACGCCGAATTTCGATGCTAACAAAATTATATTATTTTCCGATTGACGTAAAATATCTAGATTGTTCCAAAAAAAATAAAATAAAATAAATAAATAAATAATTAATAAACGTATTGGAAAAGTATCTAGAATCATCCGGGAAACGAATAAACAACATCGCGATAACATAAACTCGTAAAAGTTGATAAAGTTAACTTATCCGGAACATCGTTTGAAATTTTGCAAAGTTTAAAGCTTTCGAAACAAGACGTATATACGGTTTACATATAGGTGATATATATATATATATATATATATATATATATATATATATATATATATATATATGGAAAGGGTATCTGTCGGGTGTGAGCAGAAAGTTGAGATAGTAAGATGTATTTTTGTGACGACCAGTTTTTTTGTAACGGGGAGAAGATCGAGAATAATCCAAGAGGAGAATTTAAGCGTAAACAATAATCAACGATCGATAGTTTGTAGCCGAGTGATCAAGAATCCGTACCAGATTCCAGCAGCTTGTTAGTAAATACGATTTATGAATTTTCAATATTATCGACGCGTAGTAATGTGAAAATTTTAAGCATGACACGCTGTAGCGGCTGACAAGATTACGAATTTTCCAGATAGTATGGTTTAAAAACGGATAATGAAAAATGACTACCAACTCAAGGGTAAAAATGGTAGAAATCGGAGTATACAGACTTACAATTGAAAAGAAACCAGAACAACGGAAGCTGCATATTAACATAGATATTCGATTAATATTGTCGCAGCGGCCTATGACCACGGTCGAAGGTTCGAAACCAACTCGCGGCCTATAAAGTTTTTCATCGTTATTTAATTATTAATTATCACGAAGATGGCAGTGGCACCCCACTCCGTACAATACCGTACGTGCGCGCATCCGCGTTATATATAATTAATGCCTTCCATTTTGTACGTAAAAATACAATGCGCTAGTCACGATGTTCGGCGGCAATACGTTGATGATGATGATAATAATAAGTATAAAATTTATTGCGTCCGAAGTTTCATTAACGCGCGACAGAAAGTGACGATGTCTTCCGTATATATATATATATATATATATATATATATATATATATATATATATATATATATATTTATTTAGTTAAAATATTTTATTATCTTATTTATAGAGTATTTTAATTTATTAAATCATTATTATCGCTTCTTATTTTAATTATTTAAATTCCGAACGGAAAAACCCGTCGAAAAAAATAGAAATTAAAAAAGAAGAAACAGCCACTTAATTGAAATCAGAATTAGTCATATAATTAAGAAACGATTCATTCTTAACGAACGTAATTTATGGAAAAATTAATGGCACCAAACGGTAATGCTAAAAGAGGAAAACATTTATAAGGACGAAAAATAGAAATGGAAATTCGTTGTCACCGACTTATTATTATTATTATTATTATTATTATTATTATTATTATTATTATTATTAGGGCTCCAAAGTATCATCTTAAGCCTATAGAAGTACTTCAAAATTCTGTGGTTATTGTTGCAGATAGTGAGAACAAGAAAAATACGTTTTTAAATTTGAGCCAACTGTACGAAGTAGCTATTTTGGATTTTGTCTTAAAACGTAATCAGTATTTTAATATATTTACACTTGGCGGTATTACAAAAAGTGCCGGGTTAGATAAAGCGCGTCTTCCTCGTTTTAACAAGACCTATACGCGAGCGCAGTGTGTGTACGCAGGTTGCTTACAATTCTCTCCCAGAAAGTGTGAAATTATTGCTTAAGAATTATGAAAGGCCACGAAAGCGTTTGATTATGTATGTATGTAATAAGTAGCATAATAATGGACAGTGAAAAATATTGATGTTTCGGCTTTTAATGAGGACATTGTGTGTACATTTTCAGATAGGTGCTCTCGCAGGTTTTGATTCTGGTACTGAAAGGAATAGTATACTTGTATGATTATATCTATATAAGTGTATATATGTATATATGTATATGTGTATATGTATGTATGTATGTGTGTGTATATTTCTTCTTTATAATTTGGTTCGCCGAAATTTATTTTATTTTCCTTAGTTCAGTGATTCTATTTTAATTCGGTTTTCTTAAATTAATACTTGGTGTATTTGATATGAATTTAAGTAGTAAATGTATATTTGTATGTATGTGATATATGTATGCATATTTATTTATTTTCATGTAACTGATTAATAAAGGAGATTGTGCATATTTTTTATGTTTCTATGTATGTTACTATACATCAGTACTTAGTTAAAATGTAATGATAGTGGATTTTATATAAGAGAATGGACCTATAATTTTTTTAAATGGGTGAGCAGATATAGAGTGTTTATGGAGCGTAGGATGGTATTTAACGATTTAGCTATTTTAATATATTCAAATTCTAATTGTAACTCAGTGTTAGCGCATTCGTGCGCATAACTGAGACTATAAATGTGAGTAATATAATACTTTATTCCATTTAATTTATCATTACTAATTTGTTCATACATGATTTTGGAAATTTTGTGAAATATATTGGTTTGATTTGATTATTATTATTATTATTATTCGTGTGTGATTTATCATTTTTCGTGCAAGTTCGTCTACTACGAGTAATGCATATTTTAATTTGTACGTTATAATTTATGCTTTTGTAAATTAGGTTATTTTAATAGAATAAAAAATTATACTATTTAATTTAATTATTATTATTCATGTCTGTTAGCATTATCATGATTATCTATTATTATATTTACTATTATTATTATTAATTATTAATTATTATTAATTATTAATTATTATTATTATTATTATATTTGAAATATTAATCATGCGTATGAATATTTTTGAACTGTAATTTTTATTTAGAAATATCGTGATTTTTATTGTAATTATTTATACTACAATTATTATTTGGTTGTATTTTGTATATTTATATCGTGTGATGAATTTAGAAAAACCTAGTAAAAACCTATATATTAGTAAGACAGTCGACAGGAATCCGTACAAGAATATAGAGAACGAGATGCGGATTACGTTTCGAACAGCATTGAACACTATTTCGCCTATTACGGCGTTTATAGGAATCGTTGATGGTTCGACTTGCGATTATTGCGATTTAGAAACATCAATAAAACACCTATGATATGGCAATGTGACAAGTTGAAATCGGAAAGAAGGTTACTCTTTAAAAAAATATGACCAACGTTAAACAGATATAGTAATAATAAATCCGTTATCTGGGGGAATGTACGTACTTATTTATATATCAGTTTATAATAAACAATTCTAATTTCGATGTCTAGATATTTTAAACTTGATTAAACCGACCAAAATGTGAAAAATCGGACCAAAAAAAATATATATATATATATATATATATTTCACATAAGGAAAATTATGTTCGCCTGTATTACATTAACTATTTCGTACTTAACAACCTAGAACCATATTGATTGAAAACGAACTTAGTTTTGCAATTGAAATTTGAACTAATCAATGATATTTTCTATTATTATTATTAATCAACGATATTTTCTACTTAATCAGTGATAGTTTTATTATTATCATTATTATTTTAACGACTATTTAATGTCTCGTGGCTATTACTCGATGTATATGATTATTAATTAAAATACATATAATTAAATATTATTAATAATATTTGTGTTGATTAGGAAGGCTGTAAGAATTTCTAGGTTGTAGACGTCCGGTATAGCTGAGCTCATCTCTTTAGTACGATGTTGAACGTATTTCCAGGGCAGGTCTTCAGTATATTAACGGTGCTTTACATTTATCGCATACAGGTGGTGGCTGGTTACCAAGAAGGTACGAGTGGGTGATTTGTGTATGTCCAAGGTACACTCTGTTTACCGCTGTTTCCAATCTCGGTAAACAAATTTTTCTAACGAGTTTTGGCCATGCCCAAAATACTGAGCTGACTATGAAAGGATCGACTCCATGATCGCAGTATGCTCTGGACTGAGACTAGAGCATAGTCCGCTCCCGTATGTATTGGAAGGCGAATTAGCGACGGCCAACGGGCCGCCCGGTGTACGGCATCGTGCGATGAAATATTACGATGGCTAGGAATCCAAGCAAAGGTGATCTTTGTGTTCCGTTTATGCAGCTCCACTAACGAGAAAAGAATATAATCAACAGATGATACTTCAGAGTTTGTGGCTTCTATGTATTTTAGTGCAGACATAGAGTCTGAGAATCGGTGATATTTATTATTATTATTATTATTATTATTATTATTATTACGAATTTCATCATCGTGTAAACTCGTATCCACTCTGTATAAAAGAAGAAAGAAGCTTTATTTCGTAATAAGAAATACTTAGGATTCTTAAGTTAAGTATCCCTTAACAGTTAACTGATAAATCTGGTAAATTAAAGAAACAAATGTTAAGCCTGCAACGAAATTAATGAAATATGGTGAAAAAAATAGAAGCGTATATACACACGCAGGCTATATTAACTACACGAAATAAATAATTGGCATAGACACTGAATTTTAAACGAGTAACGCTTATGATGTCTGTACTAATATAACGCGCGGTGTGGCTCGAAAGAAATGTTTGCGTGTGAGAAGTGTGTGTCCACAGCGTATGCGGAACAGAGCGTATTTTCTATTGGAATGTTCCGACCCGGTTGCCTTCTTCCGATCCGTAGTGAACTGCGATAGACACGAGAATCTCTGACACTGCAGTTGACCGCGTACCCGATCCATGAAGTCTTTTGCTGGAAGGATGATGGATTCTCTAGCTGCTTTATCGACCATTGTGTTCAATTCGACTTCCTTATGACCCGGTATCCACATCACAGTTATTTCTTCTTTATAAGATGCTGCCTGGGTAGGAATTTTTTCAACTAAAGGATGCCGTTTCCTGGAGACAACGAATAGAGCTGAGCGAATCGGTGCAGACGAGGATCTTACATTTAAGTTCTGCCGCGGCGATTTCAATAGCGTATAGAACTGCGTCGTATGTTTTTAATTCCACGTTACGTGAAGGATACTTTCCGAGCCGATGGAAAAAATCAGTTATAACCACGGTGCATAAGATAGGAAGGTCGTAAACTTTACTCACCCTGACGATTGTACGATTAAAAAGGAAGAGATGGTGCAGAGATGCTCTTCCAATAACTTGAAAAAGAAATATATCACATAAGAAGAATTTGGATAAAATTTGAATAATAAACTTATTTAACGCTATCGTAATTAAATAACCCTATAATTCAGTTCGCCAACTTTGATCATACTGTCACTGAGAGTCTAATTGTCTCACTGCAAACGATAGATTAATCGCATTTTTTTTATTACTTTATCGCTATTGTTCGCTTTCGGTACAATGGAAAAAAGAAAGTTTGACTTTCCTAACCCTCTTCCCCCCAAGATAATCGCCGTTTTCCGACTAAGATTAATTATTATTTTTAAATAATTTATAGCGGATTAATATAAATTGTTTTTTATTCGTTGTTTCAGCGCGATAAATTGAACGTAATCGGTGAAAAGAATATAACGAAATCGTCGACGCGCGATCCGATAAAGCCGATAACGGAAAACGTATCAGCTTGTTCGTTGGCGTCGTCGTCGTCGTCGGATAATAATCGCGACATACTACAGGCAGCGATAGTCGATGGAGATACGACGAGCACTCAAAGATTGGCCGTTTTAAGTTTCGATCAGGTACGCCGATTGGACGCGGTTATGAACGAAGTTGTTAGTATTCAGGGTAGAGGAAATTTTCCCACGATCGAAGTTAGTCTGAAAGATTTAGTAAACGTCGTACGTAATAAATTAGAAGAAGATGTAGGAATGCTAGTTAATCATCATCATCATCACGGTAATAACGTACAATTACCGTTCGATGTCAACGTGACGTCCGAAAAATTCTATTACGATTACAATAATAATAATAATAATCATAATAATAATAATAATAATAAAGTAGTGAAAGATATACGTTTAAACGGCGGTGCCGCTTCTTACGTATTGGATACGAAAGAATGTTGGCAAACGTACAACGATTTAGATTTAATATTCGCCGTCGAATTATCCGGCGGTCGTCATTTCGATCGCGTTAAAACGGCCGTCTTGAATTCGTTACTGGATTTACTGCCGGCCGGCGTTAGTCGTAAACGTATATCTACTTGCAGTTTAAAAGAAGCGTACGTTAGTAAAATGGTGAAAGTTAATCAAGACGGCGATTGTTGGTCTTTAATATCGTTAGGTAATTCCAGAGGACTGGCCGGAGGTTATAGTAAAAATGTCGAATTAAAATTCGTCGATACGATGAAACGGCCGTTCGAATTTTCGGTAGATTCGTTTCAGATCGTATTGGATTCGTTATTATTATTTTACGACGAACGCGATCGACTTGTTAAACCGCAAAAAGATAACGATAACGTAAACGAGCAAGAAGAAGAAGAACAAATATCGAGTTCGATAAGCGAAACTTACTATCCGACGGTGGTCGGTGACTCGGTATACGGTGATTACGGTGAAGCGCTTTATCATTTGCAGAAGAAATTGATAGCCACTCGTAATCCGGAAGAAATTCGAGGAGGCGGCCTATTGAAGTATTGCAATCTGTTGGTACGTAATTATCAGCCGGCCGTTCCGGAAAATATTAAAATGCTGGAACGTTACATGTGCTCTAGATTTTTCATCGATTTCCCGGACATAAATCAACAAAGGTCTAAATTGGAAAACTATTTATTGAATCATTTCGTCGAACCGGAAGAGGAAATCGTCAAATATCAATATTTATTACTACTACGTAACGTCGTCGATGAAAGTACCGTCTGTCTAATGGGTCACGAACGTCGTCAAACGTTATCCTTAATCGACGAATTCGCCTACAACATTTACTACTACAATCAACATCGTAAATACTCTAATCATCAACATCACCACCATCATCATCATCAACAACATCAACATCACGGACACCATCATCACCACCACCACGCGACTACTTACGTTTACTCGAACGGATATTATTATACGGCACCGGCCGCCGCTTTAATATCGCCGTGCTGTTGTAATTCGTACGTCGTTACGCATCCGGCCGCCGGCGGACCGACGGCTGCGACAGCTTGTTGTACTCCTATCAATCCGGCGATAACGACAACGACGACGATATTTCAAACGCCGAATTGTCGCCCTTCCAACTTATTATTAGCTACTACGTCTCCGATTAACGTTCCGGCGGGCGGCGCCGTCGCTAACGCCAATGTTATCGCCGATGCTAATGTTATCGTTAACGCCGTCGATACTGGTAGTACGTCGTCCGCTCGTTTAAACGACGATACAAATTATTCCTCGTTATCCGAACTTTCTTGTACATCGTCTTCTTCTTCTTCTTCTTTTTCTTGTAGCAGCAGCGATAACGGTGATAATAGCGACGAAGAAATAACGCTTCCAGCGGTAGTCGCGTCCTAAAATTGTCACTTATAATCAGTGGTAGTAGCAGTTTAAAATAGTCGCCATCTTTTTTTTTTTTTTTCTTGGTCTATTATATTTCGTTTTATAATTCATTACGATTCAGGGACGATTTTACGCACATTCCCCTAATTAATATATTTTTCGGTTATTGTTTTTTTTTTTTATACGCGTAACTATAATTAAAATATATATATATATATCGGTATAATAAATAGTAATTAAAAAAATATATATATAAATAAATCAACTTATAAAAAGACTACGCTGGGTAACCACTACTACGTCCGGTGGTATTGAAGAAAAGAACGTATAAAAATTATTTTATTTTCGTATTAAAATAAAATACAGACGTAATTATTTCAAATTAGAAAAAAATATATACACGTATAAAATAAAAAATTTCGTTAACTTTTTTTTTAAATATTATTATTATATTCGTCGTAAAATTATCTTTCGCTTTATATTATACGTAGTACGGGAGCATCCGCGCGTTAATATTAAATAATAATAAAAAAAATTAAAAATTAGAAAAAAAACAGAAAAAAATATTTTTAAAATTATTAAAAAAAAAAATAAACAAAATTTAACGCAGGAATGGTTCGTAAACTGTGATATCGTCGTTAATTTGTCGATTTATTTATATTTTTATACGTACGAAATTGTCGATCGATAATAAAAGTTTCCAAAAACCATTTCCGAAGAAATTATTAATTTTTTTATTTTTAACAATAATTTTTTCTACGGGTTAAATTATAAAAATGGTAATAAGAGTATCCCGTTTATGTAAATTCGATTAACGAATTTAAATTATCATTTACGTTAGTCGGTTGACGCGTTGTTGTTCTTTTTTTAATATATATTAACTTTTAATTATTAATAAATCGCGTTTATAAATTTACGATGTTAATTATTTTTTTCACTAGGCATTTTCTCTATTTATCGTACGGGAATTAATAATAATTGCGCTCTGTACGATAATAACCAGTTTTATTTGTAATATAATAAATGAAAAACGATTATTAAATTTTCTTCGATATTCCTCATTTTATATTATTTATACATTACGTAGATGTTATATTAGCGTGTTTGTGAGTTTTGTATTCGTTCGCGATATATATATTTTATATATATATATATATATATATATATATATATATATATATACGAAGGGGGGAGAAATTTTTCGTGCGAATATAGAAATTAAAAAATTTTGACTGATTTTTTTTATAACGACTAAAATATTATTTAGATAACGTAATTAGAAAATTCGGTAAAAAACTCACGAAATAAACAATTTATAACAGAAATCGTATATACCATAACCTATAATTAATTTAAATCGTTTAATGATACATTACTACATGGAATTCATTTCGTTAATTATATATATTCGGAAGAATTTTAATATGAATAAATTGCATATCTATATATTCTTGTGTTTGAAATTATACTTTTACTACTATTTTTTCATTTATATAACTTTCCTTTACACGGAGATCGACAGTTTAGTCCGGAAAACTAATATTTTATTTATCTTAACTATGTACGTGTACACAAATCGGATAGAACTAACTGATCAGCTGTGTATTTTATGAAGAGAAAAGATAGATTTGCTATATAATAAAAAAAATCATCGATAAAAAATTACTTCCTAACGGCTTCATTAAAATTTAGATTTACAGGAAGGAACTGTTAATTTGTATATAAATATATATATACATATGTATGTATGTGTATTGCTCGTGTTTATTTTATATAATTAAATTAAGGATAAAATTCCGACTAAAACAAAACAACCTTTATTTTAATTGATTCGATCTTAACCCTAACCGTTTTGCTGTAAATTCTAATTTTCACTTATGAGCAATTTGAACACTGTAAACGAATAATTATTATCGAATTTTGAGAATTCATTTCCTTGCGCGACTGCTAAAGTGTAACTAACGTAAAATAACCTGTTTATATTTTTTGAATTAAAAATTAGCTGTACACCGAATCTATCGTACTACATTGAAAAACTTACGATCAATTATAAAAAAAATATCCCTAATACTTTCCGTCTCCAGATGGATATATATATATGTGTGTGTGTTATTTTGTGTATTGTCTACATTATTGTGTGTAAAATTTCCATAGCGTAACAGTAATACCCTTGTACGTATGATTTTCAAAGTCCAATTGAATTAGCCGAAAAATGAACGATGAAAGTTAAAAAGTCGGGGAAAGGTAAACCACACCGTATTGTTTCTCCTAGGATACGTCGTTTGGTTAGTCGTTTTTCAATCTTGTGGTTAATGGGCATTACTTAGGCAACTATTTTTACGAAGTTTCGTGCTGATATGACTTTACACACACGCGCATATTCTTATGTTGCACAAGTAAAATATCTCAATACGAAATTACTGCAAAATTGTATCGCTACATGTATTCATTGTTATTATCGAAAAATTACAAAAGAACTGATAAATGTTAATATTTTTGTATCTTTTTAGGAAATGCATATGTAAAAAAAAAAATTGTATCTTCTTAGGAAATGAACACGTAAAAAAAAAAAAAATCCCATAATGCGGTGAATATTAAATAGTATATTTTCCTGAGACCCTAAGCGTGTGATAAACTTATATATACATTAGTGTATGTATTATGTATATAGTTATATTCATATGTGTATATTTTATATATATACATATAATATTAATATATATATATGTATGTATTTATTTATTATGACAATTTATCGTATCGTTAAAATACATATGGCACAAAAATCAAATTTATTATGACAATTAGTTACTTTTCTAACGGAAATATATATTTTTTTCTAATACGTCAATTCATTTTTAACGGGAATAATAATCGACTTTTTTTTTACAAACATAATATTACTGTACCTAGTCATTATTCTTACTTATCTATGGATGTGAAACTATCTATGTATCTGTTATATATATATACATATATATATATATATATATATATATATATATATATATATATATATATATATATATATATATATATAATTATAAAGAATATTATTTTTTCCTACACATAATTTTTATAAATAACGAATTTCTTATTATAAAAATCACAAACCGACGAATCTTTTCTACATAATAAAATAGGTGTCTCTAACTACTATCACTACTATTACTAATATATTGTTATAGTACGAGATAATTTATTATAAAAAATCGTTAGTAATCGAATATTAATTATTTCTTTGCTTACTATTTTGTTTACTACTTCCTTTGCTTATTATTTCTAGTAGTAATATTATTTCCAGCGAGTAAGCGTTCATCAAATCTCAATGTGTAGATGAGTATACATAAAAATTTAATTATACGCGTACGCACTTGTATACATTTTATTTGTATTATTTATTTATTTATTACATTAACATTAGTTATTTTTGAAATTTTAATATCGGTGTATCGCGTCGTATAATTTATTTATTTTATATATATACATATATATATATATATATATATATGCCTATTGTGTGTATAATTTTATATTTGTAAATTATTATTCAGACATTTTTTTGACATTAAAATACACGCGGCGTAATTGCAATTATCAATTATTTTTTTCGTGATTGTGTATAATCAAATATTTAATCTGTAATTATGTATGTATATAAATTTATATTGTCAACTATAATGCGCATAACTTTTAATACGCTCCGAATGTCACACGTTAAATACCAATAAAAAACAAATAAATCCTATGTTCCAAGTCTTTAATCATTGTCTATTTATTATGATATTATTGTTGTTGTTATTTAGCTATATTTTTACATATTGCCGAACAAATATTGTACACTTCTCACCGTAAACGTTAAAAAATCTTCTCCCTAATTAGCAGTCTTTAAATTGTACCGCGTTGCAAACTGGTTTTTCCTCGTTTTTATCGCTAACTCGTTAGGGATATCTAACTAATTTTTAATTTTATTTAATTGTAGAATTGCTACCTACCATATTGTCTAAATAGCACTAATTCATCCGTGAGAAACTTTTACTAGCGGAATATTTGGAAAATAGTAGATTATTTAATTTTTAAACATTTCGAGATGAAAAAAAATATTTATTTTTAAATATTCTTTAAAACCAAGCACAGCGTCCTGATTGAAATTATTATTTTCATCGAGTGGTGACAATGTAAATTTTAAAATATGTCGGGAGGACCGAATTTTATCCTGCTAGATATAATAAAGAAATTTGATTTCATAATTTGAAAAATGCGATATGTAATGATTTAAAAAAACAAATAAATAAACAAGTAAGGAGTTCAAATCACTAAATATTTTCTAAAAATTACAAAGCTTTTCGGCTATTAAGCCATTATCAAGTTAACGTCAAATAATATATATATATATATAATATACAATACATAAGACATATAAAATGTAAAAACAAATACTTAGATATACAGTTTTAACAAAATGAAAAATAGTCAATAGTAAATGTGGTAAACAACACAATCTACTTATGAGAAGTATAAAATGAAAAAATACTAATTTAGATAAACAATTTATTAACAAAATGAAAAATAATATTTATAAAAAAATCTGGTAACGAATGTGCTATAATCAACACAACCTATAATTAGTAGTACAAAATTTATACGTAAAACTACCTAAATGCAGAGAAAATAAAAATTCATAAATTATCAACCATTCTAGCTGGTATTTATACTAATAAATTAGAGAATAATATTAAAAATAAATAACATATTTAAAAATAATGTCAAATTATGGGAAAGGTATGTCGATCACATCTTAAATGGAATGATAATGATAATAATATTTTGAACAATTTTGTATCTAATCTAGCAAAATAAAATACCTTGGTATAAATTTAGATCATAAATTAAAATTTCTTTCACATTTGGATTATTTAAATCGTAAATGCATAAAAATTTATGATAAACTCCGTAGTTTAATTCCCAATAACTATATGGACTTCGACACAAAGAGCGTATTGTTTTATATAAAGGACTGATCCAGTCTATATTTGGATATGGTGCACATATTTATATTAATCATAGGATTCTTACGACTGTCGTCAAAAATCAAAGGAAATATTTATCGAATATATCATCATTATACAAAACTGCCCCCTCTTCAGCGGCATGTGTTATTGCAAATATCTTATCTCTGGATTTATTTCTTATTGGAAGAGCCATTCTTAGTGAATACAGAATTACGCTTAATCTTAATCTAGTTAGATCCTTAAAATTCTTTCAAAACAATACCTTAATCTCTGATGTTGGCCCAACACCACCAGTTAATACATTGAAAACCTATCTTAAACATAAATTAATCGACATTTGGCAACTGCGTTGGGAACTGGAAACTACTGGTAGGAAAACATTTTCATTCATTCCAAACATTAATTATAGGTCTAAATTACATAACCTTGAAATTACTTTTTTTAATGCGCAGATTTTGTCTGGGCATGGTAATTTCGGAGCGTATTTACATCGGTTTAAATTGACCTCTTCACCTTATTGCCAGTACTGTGATCTCAAAGAAATTGATAATATACATCATACTATCTTCAAATGCTGTGCCTTTAACGAAATAAGGAATAAATACCAAATTAATGAAAACTTACCTTTAGTTCGAAATGTAAAAAATGCTGATCATTTGTTAGAATATTTTCATATTATTATGAAAAGGAAATTAAATTTGAGCCTGCCAGCGCCTGATCAATCCTCTTAATACATGTGTGTTTATATGTGTATATGTGTATGTATCTGCATGTATGTATATATGGTAAATCTTATTAACTGGTCCTTACACTAATGTTTAATAATATTATAATAATAGTAATAATATACAATGACGATAATACCTTTTTATACAGTGTTCTTAATATTTAAATCTTGTATCTTAATTTATACCTACTTACGCTACATGTAAGCAGCTACTTTTGCGATATAATTTAACTAAAGTGAACCTAATATATAATGTGGCAATTAAGTTTAATTTTGCTATTTTTTTCTTATTGTACATATGACATATTTCACGGTAATAGCTGGGACTATGTTTTGTCATCCTAGCTGTTGCCCTTAAATATAAGTACACTCGCAAAGGACTTGAAATATGAATTTAGAACCATTATATGCTGATTAAGTATATAATTTATCTTAAGTATTATTATTTTTTTTTTAATAGTCCTTTGCCCCTTTATATACGCAAATTCTTGTAAATAAATAAATATATAATAAAAAAAAAAAAATCTAAATAACTATAATAAAAACATTCGATTTATATTATAAATAGTAAGTAAAAAATCAGTTTTCTACATATAAAAATTAACATGATTAACCTTGATGTAGGTTATAGATATATATAGAATATACAGGGATATTAACGCCTACAGATTTCAGAAATAAATTAACTAGTCAGTGTAAGGAGTCTTATCGATAAAGGAAAATAATTTTAACAAACATTATTAAGTAAATAAAGGAAAAAATATAATAAAAGAAATAGCAATCAATAATAAATTCAACCCTGTTATAATAGGTAAAATATGAAAAAAAAAAAAAACAATAAACACAAAAAAAAATAAAAAGGATTATTTGAGGTAAATCAATTATGTACGCAGTCATACAATAAATACAACCCTCGTTGTAGTAGATAAAATGTGGAAAAAAATAAAAAGAATTATTCGAGGTCAATAAATTATGTACGAAGTCATATATATGAAATAATAAAAATATATAACAAGTGTAACATAGATTTAGCAATAATGATTAAAATCAATTATTACATTATTCATTATAATATTAAGTTGATTATTACAGATATGAATCTGTAAAAGCGAACTGATTTTATTTAATAATCCTACGTATACAAATAATATTACTAACCTTGGATTAAAAAAACATCTTATACTATCTTGTTCATCTAAATTACTATATTGCATACTTCTCTTATGGCGCAGATAAAGACTCGTTACTAAAAATTTACACAGAACCCTGATACGTTCCGAATGTGTTTACGAATTTCCTATCTACTCATCTGCTAAATCAACACAGCTACTAGATTTAATACATCACAAAGCACTTCGTCTCACTCTCGAAGCTTTCCGTACAATGCCAATTGTCAAACTGTACTATGAAGCAAATGAATTATCCCTACAAGTTCTAAGCAACTACCATTACAAATAGAACATAATGAAAGATTCAAAATTAATGTGAATACAAATTTTTCAAACAAAGCAAAAACAACATATCCCGATAATTACACCTATCAATCCATTCATGTTACTTCCTTGCAAAGACAAACCTCGTCATTCCGAATACTGATCATTATAATGTACTGCTCCGAAAATCATAACATATCTCAACGAAATATCAGTAAATTCCTTTCGCAATACAGCAACTTTGCAATAGACTATACAGATGGATGAATTTTCATTAAATAAACCGGTGTATGCCCCGTTATGATCACCTACCAATATTTCTCATATAAATGTTCTAAATGGAAATAATAATTCGCGCGAAAGCATCGATGTTTCTACAGATAATGACTTGAAGCATGGATGGCAAGAAATTACGAGGGCTCCAAATAAACAGAGATACAGACAGGGTAGTTCATTAGACACTACAGTAGCCCTACGCTCCTAGGACAAAAAAAAAGGTCTTCGTCCAGACATTAGAAATCGGAATTTAAGCAGCAACAGAGCTGTCAATAACGTAAATCCCCCACCAGTCATGATCTACGGGATAACCAATTACAAATGTATGTTAGCGGACTTCACTAACATCCTCTCGGTTGACAAAATACGATGCAGGTCCTTAAACGACAAACGGCTTGAAATAAAAACGAAAGAAATCGCGGAATATCGAAAGTTAATAACTTATTTAAGAACTAGTAACTTAGAATTTCATACTTATCAAATTAAAAGTGAATGAGCTTTCCGCGTTGTCATCAGAAATTTACATCATAGTCTAGAATTAAACGACATAGCTGTAGCTTCAGAGGAAAAAGGACACACGGTTAGAAATATTATTAACATGACACATCGATTAACAAAACTACCACTACCTCTCTTTTTTTGGTCGATCTTGAACCAAGAGAAAATAACAAAGAAATTAACAAGATACAATATTTTTTAGATATGAAGGTTAATCATAGAGCCGTTTGTGTCAAATGTGCTGGTACCCGCTTCACACAAGAATGTATTAAAGACAAAAATTCACCTGCTATGTGTGCAAATTGTGGGCATAACCAACCGGCAAACTATAAGGATGGCGATTTATATAAAAAATTGCAAAAATTACGAAGCCAGGGTGAAAACGACGCGTTGAAATCCCTAAGTATACAACTTACAAAAACAGAATTTGGTACAAACACAACATCAGTCGGAAACAGCAATTCAGTTGCAAGCTGTACCAATAGAAAAAAGAGAAATTGAAAAATATCACATCTCTTTCGTAAGCGTCCGTAAACAAACAAAATTCCTCGTATGTTGTAGCACCCACTAATATCGAACAAACCCTAAGTGCGTTTCTGGTTGAAATAAAATCTTTATTCAAGGAAATGCTCCAACAGCAGACAGAAATGATAATATAATCAACACCATCGTGACTGCTCTTGTAAACAAGAAATGATGGATAGCAAAAACAATAAAAATCAGTCATGTTACAAAATTTCGCTCTGAAATGCAAATGGATTACTACAACATCGATTAGAACTCGAACTTTAAATCGAATGACATCGATATTATGTTAATCTCTGAAACTCGCTTCACTGAAAAAAGTTACATTAGTATACCGAATTATAAAGCCTACTGGACCTTGCATCCGGATAAGAAAGAACGTGCAGGAACTGCAGTCTTAATTAAGGATAGCATTTTTCACAATGCTATATGGTAAACTATCAAAAGCCACTCGCATTACCATAAAACAGGGTACTAAGGCGATAAATCTGGCAGCAGTATATTGCCCTTTCAAGTATAAAATAAGTCATCAAGAACTTGCTGAATTTATAAAAACATTTAATAGGAGGAGACTATAATTCGAAACATACCCATTTGGCTTCTCGTTTGATTACTCCTAGAGGCAGAAACTTGAAGATGGCTATTGACTCCGAAAAATGAGATACAGTCTCAGGAGGCTTACTCACATACTGGCCATCTGATCAAAACAAAACGTACCTGTTAGACTTTTATATTATAAAAGGCATAGCAAACAATTTTATCAAAGTTGACTTAACTTCCTTGTCTTCTGATCACTCAATCGTTACATTATCAATAAATGAACAAGTATGTCTTAAGGAGCATAAAGCAGCACTATACACCAGAAACACGAAATGGGACACATTCAGAAATTTGATAGAAGAAAATATAAATCTACCAGTTGGATTGAAAACAGAGACAGACCTGGACGATAGTGTTAACCTATTTTCTACTCAAATGGTACAAGCAGCCTACAGAAGTACTCCATCGCCAGCTCATAAACCACTACAAAACCCAGGTCTTTCCTGATTATATAAAAAAACAGATGACAATCAAAATACGGTTGATAAAACGCTGGATGCAGTCAAGAAGTCCAGCTGACAAGACGGTATTAAACAGGCAAACTAGAAAACTCAAAGAACTACTACAAAATTTGAAGAACATATCCTTCATCAATTTGTTCTAATTTAACAGAATAAAAGGAAAGCAATTATTCATTATGGAAAGCGTTTCGCTATAGTATTAAGACGGAACCTAGAAATAACCCACTAGCTTGTATGGTTATATGTAGCGGAACTATGGGGTTGTGCGTCTAAAAGTAATGTTAACAAAATTCAGACTTATCAAAACACGGTATTACGTGCTATAGTGGGAGCACCGTGATACGTTTCAAACCGTACGCTACATGAAGATCTGAATATAAAGTACATAGAGGATGTAATTCACGAAGCGATTCAAAAACACATACGTAGACTACAGCACCACACAAAACCACTAGCAGATAGTTTGTTGAAGAAACCAGCAAAGGTTAAAAAGATTGAAAAGAAGAACGATCATGGATTGGATATATCCATTTCAAAACTTAAATTGTGACCTTGCTAATGGGCATATTCTCAACGAATCAAGTGCGTTCTCAAGAGACAACATCCGGTTGATGACATAAATTTGTCAGTACCCGATAAGAAGAGGATAAAAAAAATTCTATTAATTATAAGATTTTTGATATATTCCTATTACTTTCCTTGTAAATATATATCCAGTTTGTCTGATAAGGAAATTATATTTTTACACGTCACAGATAAATTCCTATGTTTTTTATATTTATCCCATTAAAGAAAAATATTCGTTTCTTATTTCTGTTGAAAGAAAAAAATCATATTAATGGGCACACTTCCACAATAAAGACCGAATTAAATGATAGTTCGAAATAAAAAATATCAAACCGAAAACCTATTACGTTTTAAGTGGAACGATAAAAAAGAATCACCCGATTAGTACAATGAAAAGCACTATATCTCCGACGGAGAAAACCTTTTAAACTTGGAATATATATATATATATATATATATATATATATATATATATATATATATATATATATATCGAAGAGAGAGCAGTCCGTTTAACACCATTCTCATTTATTCCAAATAAAGTTAAAAAAAAACTTCGAAATTTTTAAAAACTAGTTGAAATGAAAGGAAGGATAGTCCATTAAAAAATCTTTTCCATTCTGAGTAAATTTACTAAAGAACATTTTAAACAATCGTGTGTTTTTATTTCACCGTATCTATAAATATATAATGTACGCGTATATATATGTGTACATAATAAATAATAAAGTGTGTACTTTTGGTAGGCTCGTCAATAATATTAAATTCGCCACGTTTACGTATGAACAGCATTTGATTACACGCATAGCTCGACACATGTATATATCTATATATATACTTATTTATATACTTATATATATATCTCCTTATTCTTCTTTCCTAGCGTTTTCCCTGTTCCGCTTGTTGACACAGTCTTTTACATTTTTTACGATCTTTTACGTCCTCTACCCCAACACCGGCATGCTCCATATCGTTGTTGATGGAGTCTATCCAACGTCTTTTTGGCCTTCCTTGTGGCCGCTTTCCTCAAGGGTTATACTCCTTTATCATTTTCGCTGGGCTATTTTCTGCTTTACTCATGACATGGCCGTACCATCTAAGTCGTGCTTCCCGTATTTTCAGATGTACAGTAGCAACTCCTATACGATATATATATATATATATATGTATATATATATATGTATATATATATATATGTATATATATCCTTCGTTTGTCATTATTAGTTCGCACCTGGATGAAGAGCCCTCCAATTTGTTACAAGCGCTGCGATCATCTTCTGTCAATTTTCGGTGAATTTTTTAACTTCATATGTCTACCGCATGCTCTGTCGTGCTAAACGCCTCGTTTGTCATCATATTTCCAAAATATTCTTATTTATATACTATACGGTGAATATATTATGAGACAGGTTTTGAACGGTTGCAACGTTGGTGTTTCCATTGGTGGAAGAATCATTAATAACCTACGCTTTGCCGATGATACAACGCTTATAACCAGGTCAAATTGATGACATGAGAATATTACTCGACCGACTAAATAAGATAAGTGTCAAATATGGATTAAATATAAATAAAGATAAAACAAAACTAATGGTGGTTGATCGGGGAAACTTAATACCGGAGGCTGAAACACAAATCGATGGTTACAAAACATTACACAAGTATATATATTTGAGTTCCTTTATTGATGATAAAGGCACTTCAACGGATGAAATAAAAAGACGGATACAGTTGGCTCGAAGTGCCATGAGCAAATTAAATAGAATATGGCGCGACGCATCAATTACAAATGCGGTAAAAAAGAAATTAGTGCAGTGTTTGGTGTTTTCTGTATTCACATATGCGGCGGTACATGGACGCTGAAAGCCAAAGATAGGCAACGTATCGATAATTTCGAAATGTGGATTTGGAGGCGTATGTTGCGAATACCCTGGACAGCAAAGCAAACAAATGTTTCTATATTACGCAAGCTCGACATTAAGCGTAGATTGTCCAGCGATGTTTCTTTTCAGAATATTACGATTTTTCGGACATATCATACGAAGCGATGACTCCATGCAACGATTAGTAATTGAAGGGAAAATACAAGGAACGCGTCCTCCTGGTAGATTACACATCAAATGACAGACACGATCACAAAAGCGCTTGCAAAGTCAATGGCTGATTGTAAACGGGAAGCTGCAAACCGGATACAATGGAGAAGAAAAATTGAAGAGGCTGTAGCATGAAAATGGTCACGACATCCCTTAGGGGGATTACGACTGAAGATGATGATATATCCTTCGTTTGTCATTATTAGTTCACACCTGGATGAAGAGCCCTCCAATTTGTTACAAGCGCTGCGATCATCTTCTGTCAATTTTCGGTGAATTTTTTAACTTAATGTGTCTATCGCATACTCTGCCGTGCTGAACGCCTCGTTTGTCATCAAATTTCCAAGATGTTGACGCACTTATCTGTCGAGCGATCTTTTTCTCTAGCCACATGTCTGCACCAAGTCTTTTTCCTCTTGAGCCGTCTTCGTTGTCGAAGATTGGCGTCTGCATTCTTCACTGCCTCAAACCGTGCTTATCGGTCCCTTTCTAAATGAAAAAGATTTCCAATTTCGGCAACCGTCATCCGTTATTAAATATTTGAAACCCACGATGTTCTTCTGTGGCGGACACCACGAACACCTTCTACCGCTCCCATGACTATTATTTGGAGTAGCTCGTATTTTTTGATCGCCGCATCGAATGATACAGATAATTTATTTTCTTTAATTTTACCAATCTGATTAATTCCTAATCTTTTCTGCACCGAGTCAGTTTACCGTTTTTTAATATGCATTTGTAGCTTTTATTGTTTCTCTAATACATTTTTTCATCTATTTAATTCCCAATATAGATATTTCTATTTTTATCAATTCTTAATTTTTGTTAATGACAGCGCTTCGCTTTATGTTAAAACTGGAGAACACACTGGTCAAAAACTTTCTTTATTCAAATTTAGAAGATAGTGTAGCGTTTTTAAGTACATTACTAAGTTTTGAGAACGAGTCTTCTAAATTATAATTTAATGTAATTAATTGTCCTAACCAATTTTTCTATTATACGCGTGTCGTACACACTGTATGATTTGATTTAATTGTATAATGTTTTACGGGAAGAGAGATAATAGGAACATTGAAAGAATATGTGATTCGCGTCTGAAATAAATTAGGTATCTGCGAGCAGTCGGGGAGTGATGGTGAGGTGCATTTCGAATAGCGAAAAAGGGAAACGACTTTGTCCGAATCGTAGTCAACATATGGCGATTAAGAATGGACGAAGTTTGTTGACTGACATTTATTGTAAAACCAGGATAAACATAGAAGAACAATCTGAAGTAATTTGTAATATTACGAACTTACGAAATTGGTTATTTAGCATCTGTCTATTATAAAATCAGGGTAAATATAGAACAAGATCAATCTGTAGCAATTTATAATAAATCCTGCACATTCGTAATTAGTTGTTCGTCTCATTTCTTGTAAATGTTTTTCAACTATTTGAAAATAGTATAACGTCGTCCGCGTATAAAAAAGATGGAACTTTCTATTTCCGACTTGCCCACTTGCGCGTTTTCACACTTAGTCGTTCGGACACAAGTTTCGAAATGCGGCTACGAATAATTCTGATGATAGTAATTATTACAATAGCCTGTATTTCCCATTTTAAATTAAAATTTACAAATATTATTTTCGTATAACTTTCTTAATACTAAACTAATACTAATATGTATATAGCTTTCCTTAATGCTAAACTAATATTAATATGTTTAACTGTATTAGGGAAATTAAGCTCGTAATCGAGCATTGGCTTCTTCCAATTTATTGAACGTTTATATATTTTTCTCTTAGCTGTTTCCAGTCCATCCGAGTGCTTTACGCATCCAGACTGCACTTGCGTATTTGACAATATCGTCCTTCCAACTCATTTTTGGTCTTCGCCTCAATCTTTTCCTGTTGATTGGTAACCACTCAGTACATTTCTTGGCCCATCTGCTTGCGTCCATTCGTACTACATGTCCAGCCCAATTCCACTTCATTTCCAGTATTTTGCGGAGGGCATCTTCTGTTTATTACTGATTTTGTCCATCCTTGTTATCCCGATCATTTTCCTTTCCATAGCTCTTTGAGCTATTAATAATACCGTATGTCATGGCACACGAATGGTATTGCAAATCTGTGCTTTTCTTGTGCGATTAATATTTCGTTTAAATATTTCTTGTAATGACCAGAATTTATTCCACCATATCGCATTCGATGATTTACTTCTTTTTCTTTGGATCTTTGAAGGATATTACTTGGCCTAAATATGTAACATCTTTCACCCAGTGTATCATTTCAATTTTGATTTTTTCTCAGTTTGTTAGTAAATTTGTTTTTTTCATAATTTATTTTCAAAACCCTTACTTTTGATTCTTCGTGTAATTCCGTTAACGTTGTTTTTAACTGTTTCGGGGAAGCTGAAATTATGGTTACGTCATCTGCAAATCCACGGTTTGATATATAAGTGCCATTCATATTTATTCCCTTTTTTCTCCAATTCAGGTTTTTAAATATTTCTTCCAGCACAGCATTAAATAAAACTGGTGCTAACGGATTGTCGCACTCCTCTTTTCAAGAGACACTTTTCTCATTTTTTATCCAGCATAATTTTTCCCTGTTCATTATCGTATATGTTCTTTATGATTCTTATATAGCTGAGACAAATTCTCCCTTCCGATTTATTTGCTTTACTTCAATCGTACTTATCCGATAGAACATTTGTTGTTAAAATCAATGATTGTTTCTCTGAAGAGCATAAAATTCTATCGTCTGTTCCACAAGGTAGCTTACTAGGACCGTTGTTATACACAATCTATACAGCAGACATACCAACCAGTAATCAGACTATCTTAGCATCATTTGCCGATGATATAGCTATCCTTGCGTCCAACTAGGACGTCATGTATGCAAATACAGCAGTTCAAAACCATTTAGATCGGTTAGTTCTATGGGCACACAGCTGGCGTCTGCTATTTAACCCGAATAAGTGCAAACACGTTGTATTTACAAATAGAAAAGTCAGCTGTCCAGCACTGAAAATCGATAATGAAGAAATTACTCAAGCGAACTCGGTACGTTATCTTGGCTTAATTATGGATAAGAGGCTTACATGGAGGCTACACGTGGCACAGACAAAAAGAACAATCATTACTCGTGCAAAATTGCTGTATCCATTATTAGGTCGGAAGTCAAGTTTAAACTTAACGACTAAACGGATCATCTATCTTTCAGTGATCGCTCCTATTTGGCGTTACGGAATAGAGCTGTATGGAAGTACCTACAAAAGCAATCTTCAAAGAATACAACAGCAGCAATCGAAGATACTTCGTACCATCACGTCCGCTCCTGTCTACGTCTCCAATCGGACTTTACATAACGATCTTAGGATTCCTTATGTCGGTGACATACATATACAGCAATATAAAAAATTATTCGACAAGTTCGAGGTTAGCAGCAATCCAATCATCCGCAGAATGCACACATCGTGTCTTCCAGATAATCCGTCAAGACGTTTGAGAAGAAAGTGGTGTCGCGATGCTATTCCTATCACCTAATTGATTTCAGTCTCCCTTCTCCTTCCAGACGATAGCGTATGTCTTTCTCTCCTATTATTGTACCTGTTTATTCCTATTATCATTATTTCGTCTCAATCTCATTCCCATATTGTACATTCCTTCTTCCTCATCGCAGTCTTGTGCCTTAATGGAGGCACTTGATTAAACCCCTCTCTTATCCGTGATCTACGTTGTTAGTAGCACTAAGTGCTGGTACGATGTTATAAAAAAAATATATATATTTAGGGTGTATATTTTGGGTCCCCATAGTTTGATACAAACTGTCATGATAAACCGAGTCAAATGCTTTTTGGCAATAAACAAATGCAAAAAACATTTTGATATTATATTCATCAGCCTTTTCCATTAGCTGATATTATTGTATGTAGGTTATCAATTGTAGAAAATCCAGATCTAAAACCTGCTTGATCTGGTTTCTTGTTGTTCAATATATATATATATATATATATATATATATATATATATATATATATATATATATATATATATATATATATATGTAAGCTACAATGCAGATAAAATTATGGAATCAAACGGAAAATTTCAGTAAAAAGAGGCCGTTAGACAAGTTGAGACCATCTTATAACCAAAATAGTTTATGTGCGCTTTAGACAGTGTGTTTAAAAATTTTAACTGGACTATAACAGACATCAAAGTAGAAAGCGAATATTTGAGCTGAGATTGACGAACGGTGTAGTTCTGTCCAGCACAAGTAAGAACAGCCGATGATAACAGACCTAAACGATTACTCTAACCAAATAAGACTAAGGACAAAACAAAAATAACGACTAGTACAGAACAAAGAACACAAATAGCAATAAATTCGCAACAGATAAAGCAAGTAAACAGGTACTTGTAGTTAGCTCGAAAAATTATAATGAATAAAGAAAGGGTAACTAGAAGAATGTCGCAATGATGGGCGGCGTTTGAAAAACTAAACGTAGTAACCGATCCGTCTGAAAAGCAAAGTACACGACCAATGCGTCTTACATATTCGTTGGAAACGTGGCCATATACAAAAACAAATCTAAAAAAAAAAAATATCAAGAAGGATTTAAACTGCGCACTTAAGAGTTGTATTCAATATAAGGTATCAGATCGGATCGAAAAAAGAAAACACACGGTTCGAGGATGCAGTAGAGCGGTTAACCTCTGATTAAAATATAGATGGGCTAGACGCATGGCCAGAAGAAACGATAATAGGTTGTCGAAACGGGTCTTGCAATGATAGCCAGAGAATGCCTATGACGCGATGGTAAGATGATGTAAACAAGGTGGCTGGTAAAAACTGGTTAAGAAAAACGTAAAACATAAATGGTTGGAAGACTTTGGAAATTCTTCATCTGGAGTGGATAGATAAAAGCATATCGTGATATATATACGTGTTTGTAGATATATATATATATATATATTCAAACCGGCTGATTAAATACGTACATTTATTTCCCGAGTCGTGATTTAATTTTTTGTAGTTAATTTACTAATTTAGTATAAATAAAAAAAAACTGCGAAATTATGAGAACAAATTAACAGTTATTGAACAATGTTTAACAAAGATATGTATGTATATGTATATGTATATATATATATATATATATATATATATATATATATATATATATATATATATATATTGCAGGACCGTAATACTCGCTTGATGAGACTTCTACGTACTTCATTATCCCACGCTTAGGATCCTCGTATATTAATGTATATATTTGTTCTATACTACTCTATACTTTTCCCCTCATCTTTTAGTACCTTTTTCTTTTCAGTTGCAGAAATTGTTTATGAAGAAATAATTTATTATATGAAAAATAATTTAAAACATTATAAATTACACGCGCGTTAGTTTTCGATGAGCGAATAACCTTTTAATGTTAATGAATGTTGATTGTAACGTGCAATAAAAATCGATATTTAGATAAATCAAACCTAGATGATTACAATAAGGAAACTAGCCAACGATAATTAATCCACGCTATCAAAAACTAGCAAGAGAAAAAACACCTCGTTCACGTATGCATGTTAAAAAATGCTCCGTCGGCTACATTAAATTTACTGCTTCAAATCATTAATAAAATCTCGACGGAAAATGTATTTCCAGAAGTCTGGACAATATCCATCATTATTCCAGTGTTAAAATCCAAGGAAACCACATCGCTTGCAGAGAGCTATTGTCCTATCTCGCTTACTCCTATACTTTGCAACGTATTTGAAAGATTCGTATATATTCGTCTAAACTGGTTGTTAGAAAAAAATTATCCTATTCATGAGTCACAGTGTGAATTTAAACACAATCCTCTACATTACACCAACTATATACACTGCAACATATGGTGTCAGAAGCATCAGATAACCGGCTTCACGTATGCAATCTTTTCTTACCTATCTTAAGCATTCGACAGAATTCCTACTCATAAAATCATGTATCAGTTGCGTCGCTGGAACTTTGGTGTTAATATAATCGCATTTATCAAAAACTTCCTTACGAATCGAAAATTCATCATCCGAATAGGAAAAACACTTTCGTCAATTCGTACTATGACCAGTGGTGTACCTCAAGGATCGGTACTGAGTCCTACTCTTTTCAACATCGAACACTGTCCTTGGGAGAAGTTCAAGAATGTAATGACGAAACTATCCTCCTGGTGTTCCAAAAACAAACTGTGCTTCTCAATCAGCAAGGTCACAGCAATACACTTTTGTAAAATTCGCAAATGCACTCACCAGGTTAATGTTAAACTTGAATTCCATGTGCTCGACAATGCGATACCTTGATCTGATATTAGACGATAAGATGTCTTGGAGCGCCCAAATAAATCTTTTAAAAAGTCTCGCACAAAAAAATTAAACTTACTCAAAAAGTTAGCGCACACATCTTATGGTGCAGATCGAATTGCTCTACTTCGGATTCATCGCTGTTTAATTCGATCAAAGTATGATTATGGTTCTGCAATCTATTCAACAACAAAGACAAGTAACCTACATGCTCTAAATATTATACAAAATAAAGCTCTTCGACTAGCCGTTGGAGCTCTCCGTTCAGCCACATATCAACAGCTTACGTGTAGAATTATCAGTGAAACTTTTTCGCTCACCCATTATCCAATTTTGACGCAAAATTTTAAATTTTTACACAGACATTCTAAATTTTATACAGGGTATTTATTGCACAATACCTCTTCTCAGTAAACGACACTAGATAATTTTCAACATGTTTATATAAATATTTTTAAAAGTGCGATATTTAACGTCAACCTGAAAATAAACAATTTTCGTTAGGATTAAAATTTCGTATAATTCACCGTGATTGAAAGGGTTAAACTGATTTTTAAATTGCCATTTGATTTTTACGATCGAGGTGATCTCATCGGAACGATTTATTGACAAATTCGGATCGAGATATATATAATATATACATATATACACACGCATAAACATATATATATATAAAACTCCATCCACTTCTAGCTGAAGGAAAATTCTCGCGAACCGAGTGATTCATTCACTAATTTTCAGCGACGTGTGCACACAATTTTCCGGACTATGTAGGAGACGGTAGTTAATTTTCTCGCGATAACGCTAATTGACGTCATAAGCCGGTTTATCGAGTAATGATAATTATAATAGTTCATTATAATAATAATAATAATATTAAATGTTTAAGTGTTACCGGTTTTTATTTTTATCTTTCTAAGTATTAATTCGAACACGGCTTTACACTTTCTTTATTATACATCTAAATTTGTTCTTATATAGTATATAGAGTCTTACTAAGTAAGGTTAATAGAATTCTTTTAAAATACAGTCTCGATAAGAAATATTATTACTATTATTATTATTATTATTCGCATAAAATGCGGAAGTTTGGTAAACGATTTATTCGTGTTACGTAAAACCGAAAAGGCTCCAGGTAACGATTATAGCTGAAGGATATTATCTATAATGTTCTAAAAACAAACATTAAAAGACCAAAATGTGCATTTAATAAAAAAAAAAAAAAATATATTAACAAATAAAAACATCGGTACGGACGTGCGAAGAAAATTCCTACAAACATACGTTTAGTTACGGGAATTAAAAATTTGCGCTTAACAAGCTAAAATTGGAAGCCACATAAGTGATGTAGATTTCAGCGTTCCTGATATGGTTCAGAGTGCTTCATTTAATATTACATATACTTTTTTAACATGGCAGCTATTACACCAAACGGATGAAAAATATTCGGCTGCTGAGTATACAAGTGCCAAGGAAGAAATTCTGAGTGTTCTGGCATCAGCACCTCAAGTCGAATCTGCGAGTTTCCTAATGAGATTTATATGCGTTTTTAACTTTTTGGATAAAACCGTTAGATGCTCATTATGTGATAAGGTGCGGTCTAATGTCACGCCTAAGTACTTTGGATATTTTGTATTTGCTAGTTCTACACCTTCAAATTTCACTATAGGTTCGATTTTTGAAAAACGCTGTCTTTGTCTTGTGGGGATTCGGTGCTAATTTCCATTTGTGCAGGTACTTACTAATTTGTGATAAGCCACTTTCCATAGTTGATATACAATTCTTCAAGTCTGTTCCTCGCACGGTCATCGCTATATCGTCTGCATACTGGAATTTTTTGCAAGATGTGTCAGGCATATCGCTGACATATATGTATTAAAAAGTAACGAATATTGATCCTTGTGGAAGACCATGATTGACTCGTCGCCATCTGCTACTATTTTCTCCTAAGAAGACACTGAAATACCTATCTGACAGCATGCTATTTACTAGTTGCAATATTCGAGAACATGATATAATAGAAACCAGTTTTAATAATAATCCCTCTCGCCAAACAGTATCGTAGGCAGAAGTCAAGTCTAAAAAAACAGCCAATGTCTTTTCATTCCTTTGGAATCCATTTTCTATTTGCTGTGTAATCGCAGCAACTTGATCTACACAGGATCTTTCTGCTCGAAAACCAGCCTGGGATATATGACTATCTACTTCAGCTATAATTCTATTATAGATAATTCGTTCCAATACTTTATAACCTACGCTAAGAAGATATATCGGTCGATAGTCTGCTGCTTCCTTTCCTTCCTTTCCTGGTTTTTTAACCGTAATTATTTTGGATTTTTTAAACTCTTTTGGTAATCTGGCTGTTGCAATTATTTCATTAAACATACCACAGAGAAAGGTTTTTGCTTTTTGTCCCAGGTTTTTTTAAAAAACTCCGGATAGAGGCCATTAAATCCAGCTGCTTTATTGTTTTTCGTTTGGGTCAACGCAATGTTGAGTTTATTTTTATAGTAACTGTAGCAGAAAATTTCTCACTGGTATAAGTTTGCATTTTCTTTCATTTAGTTCAGCTTTTTCTAGTTTCTTGTTTTTTTAATGAAAACTTAGTCATACTAAGAAGCCTCGATGCAATCGCATCTGGTTTAATTACATGCTGGGCTTTCTTATTTTGTTGAGGATCAGTTCCCTCAGCCAACATCGTAACTCCGAGGCTCCTATTTTATTTTCCTAATTTCGATTTATTCCGTAGAGCCCTCTTTTTGTGCATAGGCCTAAGAGGGCCGAGTCTAGCGCCCCGAGTTATGAATGGGAGCCCACTACAGTGATAAATAATAGTAAAAATAATACATACGTTAACGAACAAAAACTTCTTTTTTATATAATAAAATACAGGTTATGCAAATAATAACAAAATAATAGAAAAAATAATAGAAATTAATTAGAAAATAATAGAAAACTAATTTTATTGTATTGTATTAAATTTTTTTTGGTATTTTTTATTTTACAACTCGTTTCTCGCTTTTCCCCCCCATGCTGAATCAATTTGATCAATAGAAATTTTATATGAAATATCAGATTCAATGTACATTATTGCCGAATAATTTAATCGATCATTTAACATTGTGCTTCTAATTTCTTTTTTTTTCAAATTTTTTAAAGCAGAAAATAACCTCTCCCCATTACAATTAATTACCATCGTGTGCATAAATAGATTCGAATATACATTCGATATTAGGAAATGTGGAAGCGCATCCTATAAGATTTTCTCAAATCGTGATATGATTAATAGACACGATGTGCATAACATCACGAATAACGCGTTACAACGGCTGTCGGGATTAACATTAAACATCTAAAATAATTCACTTTACTCGACTCCATGAGATCGGACGACTACCATCTCGGATATCAAGCTTTGTATCAGTTTATTATCGCCGCGAATTAAGCGATCACATTCCTATATTAGTAACAAGTTAAACACAAATATCAGGCTAAAAATTAATTGTAATTACGGAAAAACAAATTGGGATGCATAATACAAATCTGCAATTAACAGTTCGAACCTTTTTAAGTCATCTAGTGAAACTTGTCTACCGCTGTACAACTCACCCTTCCCGCAAAGGATCTCAAAAATGCAAAAAAGAGTCCCCTAGTGGAACAAAAACTAGAAGAAAACTACTTAAGCAGCTCAAAGCTCATCCTACAATGGAAAATTATATTATCTTCCAGAAAGAACGAGCGAAGGCTAGATTTGTCTTAAAAGCAATCAAAGCGACAATCTTGTAAAAAGTTCACTTCAACTATTACATACAAAACTCATCATTGATATGGACTAAAATTAACTCATTCGGAAGAAAACACAACCCTCATAAACCATCGTTAATTATCGTTAACAACGTTAAAATCACCAACACTAACGAAGCAGCCGCAGCATTTACAAATCAGTTTTTGCAGTTGCTTTAAATAAGCCTTTGCAATCACCTACACAGTCATGCTTTGTATTCATACTCTCACAGACCTTATAATAAAGCAACAACATTAAAAGAGCTACATCGTGCTACTCAGAATACACAACCAGCAGCTGCAAGCTGCGATAAAATTATGCTAAAATTTGCTCCAAACCAAGTAATCTACTCGTTACTGGAAGTTTTCAACTAATTTTGGCTGACTGTTACTTTCCCAGACTCATAGAGCGCGTGACAGAAATGATTCTTAAAACCAAATAAAAATTCAACTCAGCTAAATAGGCCAATTTCCTTAACATCCGTTCTTTGTAAGGTGTTGGAAAAAATCGTAAATATCCGATCTTCAAAATACAATTACCGAAGCATTCTCAAGAAAGGAGCGTGTATTAGCCATATTCTACGACTTCAACAAGGTTTTTGACACAGTCAATCATAAAAGAATTCTCCGGGCAATTATTCAGATAGAATATACATAGATGACAGTTTTTATAAAAAATCTCCTAGAACATCGCAGATTATTTGTTAGACTAGGAGATAGCTAGGCCTTATAGTATCATCAACGGCGCGTCGCGAGGCTCGTTACTAAACCCAACACTGTTTAATATTGCAGTAAACTATATTATCGAGAAATATCTCTTTTAGTGCTCAATTACCTATTTACTGACGACTTGACAATATTTGTTCGATGTAATGACTTCAGAACAGGCGAGTCCTTCAAGACGTCACTAATAAGCTCAATAACTGGTCAAAAGAAAATGAATTGTCTTTTTCACTCACTAAAACTAAAGTAACACATTTCCGTCGTGTTCGCCATTGTGTGCTCATCAGCTTAATCTTGGATAACAAAATATTAAATTCTACATCATCCGCCAAATATTTAGTTTTGATATTTGACGAAAAACTAAATTGAAGAATGCACACAACTACCTGAAAACTGCATGTTCCCGACGATTAAACCTTCGCAGGAATCATTATCTCATACAACATATGGTGCAGACAACACTTTTAAGAATATATCGTTCACTAATAAAATCTAAACGCGATTACGATTTCCCGGCTTATTCGTCAGCTAATCAGTACTAACGCTATTAAACCCAATTCACCATTCAGCCCTGACGCTAGTTTTAGACGCTGTTCGGTCGACACCCATAAACAATCTCTTTTATGAAGCAGAAGAATATTCTCCCTACACCAATCCTACTTACTCCTAAAATTCTAGATTCATATTCATACAACTCCTAACCTGACCGTGTCCTTAACTTCTTTACTCGACTATATTCAAAATCCATGCTTCAGTAGTAAAGTCAAATTCATCTTACAAAATAAAATACGCATCCCATTACATACCTTTTACAGCCACAGCCTTTCCCAGTACCGCCGACCACGCCCCCATCCTTTATATTTTAATACCTCTCTCCTGGAACTATGTTTTCCTACTTCTCGAAGTCGTTTATAACCCTCCTTTAAAGATTTAATAAAGAAATACAATCATTACGATATCCTATACACAGAAGGTGCCAAACAAGACAGCTACTGCGGTTGCGCAGTTGTATTATCAAATAATGTTATTCGTTTCCCGTTTCCACAAAATTTCAGCGTCCTATCTAGGAAGCTGTACGAAATTTCAATTGCTTTCTATTTGGTTGTTGGAGAACTAAATCTGCACCGGTTCCTTGAGCTCCGTTACAAGTCTTCAAAACAGATCACACAACATTCTTCGGCGAAATCCATCTTAGTCAACGCATCAAAATTTTCCGGATTAATTATTCTCCTCTGGATTCCGGGACATACCGATGTTGAATCTAAGAACAGTGCAGATGCAGTCGCAAAAGAAACTATCGCCTATTCTAGCTGTACCAATTCCAATAAAGGACTATCTTCACAACGTACGATCTAAATAGCCCGACAGAGCAAACGAAAGATAAAGATTCTCGAATTTTTAGTAATACAACATCAACCGGATAACTCAAACAGAAGAAACGAAGTGGTCCTGTGCCGTGTATGTTCAGGCCACACATTGATCGCTCACAAATACTTGTTTACTAATAAAGACTAACCCAAATGTACTAATATTTCTTTAACTATTCCTCACTAGCTTCTCATCTGTCTGCTCTATTTCTCCGAACGCGCCATCGCAAACCTTCCAAATACTTCTCAAATATTTTGCAACACTCTCTATATACATCCGAAAGACTGCTTACATTTATCCAAAACCTTTTGACTTACGCGACGATATTTTTCGAAAAACTGTTTTATATATAATTTAGTGCAAAAAAAAATTGACGCTGTGTTACAGAGTTAAACTTCAAATTAGATAATATTCGTTAGTCGTAATTTGAAATGCGGATTATATTTTCAAGTAGCTTTCTCCACTTAGTTTCGGTTTTCTTTTGTTGTAATTAAATTTTACTAAACACGTGAAAAAATACGAAATATTTTTCGAAAAACTGATAAAAATATTAGGTAGTTTTTTGAAATTTACATACGCGTTGTTTATCTTTATTTCGTACTCTACGGATGATAATATTCCCTCTGAAGAAAAAAATACCCGTCGTGGTCTATCGATAAGAAATTCGTAAATTTGTACATTTTTTATTTATTTCTTATCGTTTAGGTAAACTATACTTACCCCGAAATAATTCTAGGAAACACCGGTTAAACTTTTCAATGTTATATCGATTACGATGTGGACGGTCACCACGGCGCGCTGGCCTTTAAATCAAAATATCCGTCTTTCATGAATTAAGTATAATTTACGAATCAACCGTAGAACCTCGTTGGCCTCCAGATGGCACAAGCAGAAAATAATATTGTACCCTAAATCGTCTACGTATAGGTCATACAGCCGTATCACACAATGATCTATATACCAAAACCCCTCCAACAGCAAACTGCCACCTAATAAGCGTTGTTACGTCAGCTCGGAAAATAAATTAATAATCTACAAAACTATCTTCAGAACAATTATTACGCTTGTCCCATATGGTGTCATATACTAGCCGTTCTAACTTAAGTTACAACGGCTACAAAATATGTGCTGCAGAATAATTCTAAATCTTCCAGTCTATGTAAAGATTGAACACATTCATGAGGTTGTCGAACAAAAAACAAAATTCTTTTTTGATAGCTGTGCCTGCAGTCAGTACTCATTTATAAACGATATCGGGGATTACACACGTACAAGTTTGCAACTAAAATATAAGCGCTACAAACGCAAAAGAATTAAACACACGCTATTATACAGCTGGGATTATCTTTTATTCAAAATTTATTTTTGTATATAATACATATATTAATTATTGTTTATCCTACTAAAATAAATATCTATAAATTTATATATAGGTGTAGTTTTATGATCAGTATGTTTTGTTAGTTCCTGTATTTTTACTTTAGTTAAATGAGCAACTGGGCATACTTTTTTTAAACTAGTATACGTAGTAAGAACTGTGTATGCGTTATATTATTTATTTGTTTTTTGTAACATATATTTATTTTTTTGTAAATACACTTTTTATCAATCAATCAATCAACCTAGGCGGGCACTTAACAGAACTAACAGTCATACACTTAATGTACAACTATCAAACATTTACACAACACAGGTTAAAACATAAAATACAGAATTCTCTCGAACAACCCTCAATTAATAGTTAAAATCCCGACTTTTGCCACAAAACCGACCTCTTAGCGTGCATATGAATTATACACATGTCTCCTGATGCTGTAATAGTCCTGATAGTTATAACCGACATATGGAGATTTACATAATATTTAAATATATATATACATATATGTATAATTTATTTTTTTTCGTGGAAAATATTTACGCTTGTAGCACCGAAATTGTAGATTTTACAGTTCATCACCAAGTCTATTTTGGTGTTGGACGATAAATTTAATCGGTTTATTTATCAAATCTCTGATTTAGTAAACGTATCTATTCTATCTCGGCGAAAATGCAATCTATTATTCGAATATGTGGCTAGAAACAATACTTTTATAAACAAGCGTTAATCTCTCGCAGAAAAGTTTAAAGTTGTTTCTAATGACCGAAAGACAACCTCCCAGTTCGGCTTTTCTTTTCCATCCTGGTCAGACTTCGTTCCAACACCACAATTGTCTTTTGTAGTTATTTGTACACTATCAATCTTACTCCCTCTGTATACTGTCTCCAGCGCATTCGGGAATTATCGCTAATCGTGTGATTTTTGCTCGTGACTTGTATATAGTATTAAAGATGTATTTATTAATAAAATTTTGCAATTAAATATTTACACGCCCTCTTTTCGGTTGTTTTGCCCTGAACAAGAACAATATCTTCGCAGCTCTGGTCACATATGTATCTAAAACGAACCTATAAATGTTCTTTTTCTCGTATCTCCTTCGTTACGTTATGTATGATATGTTTATACGAAAATAGCCTTGACAATGGATAATTTTTGGTATTCATACCTAAGCCCAATTAATTTTAAGTGGAAAAAAAATTGGCGGATGCGAAACATCTATGTCTAGTAACGAACGCTGGCGGCTTTACTGGTCGGCTAAATAAATTTAATTCTTAACCGAATACTTATAATCGCGATGTTACGCCTAAAATTTTCACCTGATAGCGTTAGGACAGCCATTATTTCGTTCCCAAATAAATCTTCGGTTTTGACAGATTATCCATTATATACGTTAATTAAAGAAAATATCGATTATTATATTAAATTCTTTTCATCGTTTACGAGTCAATTATTTCTCTGTTAAATTTCCTAAATCACACTTTAAGTAGGTTTGATAACTATTACGACCTTTATCTATCCACTAAAGGATGAAGACTTATCCCCAACATAACCATTTCTGTTTTACGTCTTGACCAATTATTGCCAACCACCTTCTCTATATGATCGTACCACCGCGTCATATGCATCCCGTGCTTTCTTTTTCTTTGTTTATGGCCGCCATTGCATTTCGACCATCTATCCTCGTTTGTTCAGGTCACGTGACCAACCCGTCTTCATTTTAATCAGGCAATCCGCTACATCCTCCAACCGTGTTTGTTCTCGTATTCGCGTCTTCTTTTTTCGATCTGATAGGTCTTACATTATGTACATTCTTTCGTACGCAAAGTCCTTCTTATTTTTTTTATATTTCTTTCGATACATGTCCGTGTTTCCGAAGCGTAAAGTAGACATCGGTTGTACAGGTTTGATAAAACCAGTGTTTAGTGTTTAAAGCGGAGGATAAATCTTGTTTCTAATTACAGACCGACCATTTTCAAAATTTTCACAAAAAAAAAGTATTGGAAAATATTTTACTAAATTACTTACAGCAAATCGGGGGGGGGGGGGTTACTTTAACCAATGTGAATTTCTTCGCAGAAATGACATTAACGATGCACTTCTTCATCGTATTTCTTATATTACAAACTGCCGCTTACGTCTGCCGTTGCAGTCTATTTTTACTTTATATATATATATATATTATAGATGATGTTATTTTATAAGAGAGATTATATTGTTGCAAAATTCAAGATTTCATACACTGGGTAATATACAATTAAATGGAATAATGTTTGAAATGATATGATTCTTTTAATTTTAGAGTACAGAAGTTAGTAGTATACTAGAGCCTTTAACTTATTAATGATCTTTACAATTTAAGTATAAATTAACGTTAGAGCTTAAAAAAATTACATTAATAAAAATCACCAAACGGTTTAATAATAACGAATTAATTTTAAATACTAACGAAAGTAAATAAATGTATTATTTATAGTTTTAAATCTTTTCCTATTACGAATGTTTCGTCTGCCTGTGTTAATGACTAAACTTTTGAACGAGTATGCGAAATTAAAGCTCTCGCTATTATCAAGGATGGCAATTCGACACGTCATTGTAATATGTCGCTAATTAATTGAGAAAATTAAATTATCTATTCTTTCATTTAAATCGATGCTTATTACGTCGGTCGTATCTATCGCTTTACGAATTCGCATTATCGTATGCTATACTATAGCAAGCGAAGATATATTAAATCGTTCCGTTACAAAATATATTTTTACGGGGAATTTGAAATTTAGTAACGAAAATCAAATGTTCAACAAGTGTATACGTTGAACTTCGTTTTTAAAAATAAGTTATTAAACGAAGTCGTTGTTTTAAAATATTCGAAATTACGAAAAATTGAATAAATCCCGTACTCGTATTCGAGCTGATAAATAGGGGGCAAACCGACCAACATTTAACTAACTATAAGATTTTACTTTAAATCAGTTAAAATCACTAAACCTTTATCTAGATTTCGCAAAGCTTTTCGGCAACTACGCCATTATCAAGCGATATATATAATTAAAAATAGAGATATAAAAAACAAAATATTAATTTAAATATAAGTTCTGAAAATAATGATATAAAAAACAAAATATTAATTTATATAAATTAATATTTTGTTTTTTATATCTTTATTTTTAATTATATATATATATATATATATCGCTTGATAATGGCGTAGTTGCCGAAAAGCTTTGCGAAATCTAAATAAAGGATTAGTGATTTTAACTGATTTTTGTAATTAAGTAATAAAAAATCACTACATTCCACAATCTAAAGTTTATATATAAGGTTTTAGCGAACATTTAATCGAATTTTTATAAGAGATGCATTTGATTTTGTTTAATTTTCTTGTAATATATATATATATATATATATATATATATATATATATATATATATATATATATATTTATCGATTATCTATTTATATACATTTACTTTACTACGACGTCTTAAATTGAATTTTATTTTTTATTATATAATGATCGGTTTTTATTAATACATTTATTCTTATTATTATTATTTGAAATTTAATTTTTTGTTTCAAATGTACTTTGTCATATACGAATTTATTCGTGTGTCATTAGTTGTAATATTAATTACGTTTTGTTTACGGATTACGAATACTAACATCAGTGGCGTACTGGAATCAATCTGATAATAATAAAATATATAATCGTTGTTAAATTTTGCATTTTTTAAACCTATTTCGTTTTTTTTTTTAATTTTCATTTATTTTATTTAAATTTCGACGTTGTTGAAGTAAATAGTTTTGTAATATATTACAAATAATAATTTTTATATTATACGCGACCCTGTTCATCTGTTAATTTCGTTTTCGTTATATTGATATTAAAAAAACAGGCCTGGCTGTCGCCGTTTTATTTCAGCACCGGTATTTTGTTTAGTCATGTGCTAAAATAAAGATGGCCTCTATTGAAAATTTTCTGCTGTCTCCCAACATCAAACGATTACGTAGAAAGGAGTTTTAGCTCATTAATTTAAAAACCTATTTAAGAAATACGATGAGCGAGCAATGATTAAACGGGTTAGCGCATCTTAATAAACACACTGGCATTGAAATCACGGCAGAGGAGGTACTAGAAGAATTTTGTAGAAAAACGCGAAGAATAGATTTAAAATTTTTAAAATTTAGTTAAGTATTATTCCTTTAAAAAATATAAAATCATTATTTATCGTTTATTGTAATCATCTCCCTCTGTCCTCAATACGATACTATTAGTGTGTTTCAGCGACGTTAAATATTTCTGCCGTCTAATAGAATTACATAGTCGACGTTTAATAAGTGTAAAAATATCTCCGATGAGTTGGATTGCCTTGGTGTTTATTAACCTACTTCAGTTGGATTGCCTTGGTGTTTAACCTACTTGAGTTTTGGTTATTTACTTAAAGTTCAATTTAACTCGAGTTTACTGTTATAATTTAGTTTTGTTCGAACCCCCCCTCTTCCAACCATGTCTGGTTACGCCACTGACTAATATGTACTTGTTTCATATATGAATGAGATTTTATTTACTTTCGTAAAGGGTTTTAGTAATTTCGTTATTTACAAACTTTTTTGTTTTATTTTTATTTTGTCCCACTTTGTTTATAATTTTATATTGTAATATTTAGACTTTAAAAGTAGGACACGATATAAAGTCACTACCTACATAAAACCACCTGTGCGGAAACCCCTGGTTATTATTATTATTATTATTATTATTATTATTATTATTAGTAGTAGTAGTAGTAGTAGTAGTAGTAGTAGTAGTAGTAGTATTAGTAGCGGGAGATCTAGATTTATATAAACCTAAAATTTCATTTAATGATAGGAAATAATACGTGTTCTAATAGAGGTTGTAATAAAATTAAAATTTAGTAAGTGAACGCAAGTATTTATAGGTGTAATAATAGACAATTTAGACGGAGTTTACAAGTGCAAAAAATTGAACGAAAAAAATTATACCACCATTATACACTTTAAGAAACTATGTTAATTGAGAAACACCGAAGTTAGTATATTTTGCTCTAATTGAATCGGGACTGAGATACTGATTTGAAGGCTCACAGCAACTAAGTCCTACACGAAGAAAATAGATACGTTATACAAAAAAGGTGTCTCAATTTAATAAGCGAAGGTAAAAAGGAACGAAAAACATTAATTGCAAGAACATCATGCGCTAAATATCACGGGACTATATTTATTTATAAAAATTTTGGACTACCCTAGTAAAAAACAAACGCAAAAAATAATAATTGAAAACATACAGATAAAATATGTTTTTTTTCTTCGTTTATTTACAATCTGCGCATAGTGCAATAAGTAAATGTGACGATAGAACAGGGAAGGAATCAGATACTGCTGATGGTCCATTAACCACAACTTAGGACTTATTTAGGAGGAATGAGAGGATGAGGAAAGAAGTTGTTTTAAGATTGTCTCTCGGCCAGTTTCTCTTCAATCGACGTAATGAAGCGAGTGGCGCATCACGATTTGTTAGTTGTTGAATAGCTGGATTAGCGGTATTTCCTAGCCTGCTGAAAAAGAGCTTGTATCTTTTTTTGGCAACACTTCTGAAATAGTTGGTATCCGCAAGTAGAAACGTATAGACAGGTTTGACACGAACCAAGGAGCGTCTATAACTTTACGTAAGATTTTTGATTCCATCGACTGTAAGCGCCGGATGTTAGTTGGCTTAGCAGTGACACATAATTCAATGCCATAAGTCCAAATCGGTTTTATGACCGAGTTGTACACTAATATAGTTTGTTCTCAACCGATAGCTTCGACTGTTTTCGAAAAAGGCAATTGAGCAGACCATATCGCCTACGCGCATCCTTAATTTTATTAGTAATGTGTTGACTTCGGGTAAGTTTTTTATCAAGACACATATACTAAAGTATTTAACACGGTTAACTCGAGGGATGGATGTCCCATCTAGATGAACCGATGGCATCAGCCCTTTACGCGGAGTAAAAGTAATGTGACCGCTTTTAATTTGATCGATCTTGATTCTCCATCTAGTTTGAATCAGAGCTAATCTGAAGTTTATTAGACACATGACCGGATCAGAATCAGATGAAAGATGCAAGTGTGCCACAGCAAAAGTGCATAACACAGTATTTTTATTAACCGGTATATCTGCGGTATAAACGCTATACAAGGGAAGGACCCGTAACACTTCCTTGTGGAACTCCTGCTTGAATAGCATAGATTTGCGAGCTGGTTTCGCCATATTTGACGCAGAAAAATCTGTCTTGTAGATGCGATTTTATAATTAAATGAATTCCGAATTAAAATGAAATTACCAGACGCGAGAACAAAGCATGGTGAACAAATAAATCAATACATAATGGCGAAATTATTCAATAAACTTCCGTCTGACTAAATAGAAGATAAAGAATAAAACAGCAATTGAAAATATGACCACGGGATAGAAACAACGCGAACAACATTTATTTATTTATTTATTTATTTATTTAATGAAGCCACACAACAGCTAACAGCCAATTATATGTAGGCTTATAAATAAGATAATACAATAAATAATTTTTTTTCTGAATTATAAAATTAAAAGTAAAAAAAAATAATCGAACACATTCACCAGCACCCATTGAACACACCAGAAAAACTACACGCATTCACAAGTCTCACACTCATTAAAATTAAGAAGTATATTAAATTATAATGGGAAGAACAGTTAATACCGTAGCATAAGAAAATGTTTTACCGTTCCTTTCAATCGTATAGAAAAGCTCATTGAAAGGTAAAAAATATATATTCGAAATACATAAGTGTCTCGGTTTAAACATGGAAATCTCTTCCGTAAAGATTCTGTCTCTGTATTTGACAAATTAGTCATCTTGTCAAGTTAGGAATCATCAGAAGAGTGAAATTTTATGTAATATTGACGATATTCGTTCTGTCCCAAATACAAGAATAAAGCTCTCTGTCTGAACTTCTATTGACGTGGAATAAGCTACCGCGATACAACTTAAATAGCTTATTATCGATCCTAACATAAATTTATAATCCGAACTTAGACTGGCCCCAAAAGGTGTGGACAAAACTATATGTGTATATATTTATTTATTTATTTACTTATTTATTTATTTATTTAATGAAGCCACACAACAGCTAACAGCCAATTATAGCGTAGGCTTATAAATAAAATAATACAATTAATAATTTTTCTGAATTATAAAATTAAAAGTAAAAAAATAAAATAAAATACAAAAAAAATACGTTGAACACATTCACCAGCCTCACACCCATTAAACACAACAAAAAAACTACACTCATTCACAAGTCTCACACTCATTAAAACATACATCATTCACACCCCATTCACACAATCTTACTCGAAATAAACGGACGAATAATCTTCAACAAATTAATAAATACAATATAAACCTTAACGTATATACTACATGTACATAAAGGAACACAAAACACACACCACATAATAACAATCTAGAACCATTGGAATAGACAACAGCGAAACTGCTGTTCTCATCGCAAAATATGTTCGGGAAGCAACTTATTAAAGAAATATCTCTTATCAAAGTATGCATATCCATACAGGGAAATATGTTCAAAAGAGAATTATATAAGCGGAAAGCTGACGGCAACGGAGAACTTAAACCGAGGTTTGTTCGTGCACGCGGCTCACTAAAAAAACGATTCGAACGCCTATTTGCTCTTGGTACAACGTAGGAGACGGTTGATGTTAAATACTCACTATTAACTCTACCGTTGCATACATCATGAAGAAACCTCAATTTGGCTATTTTCCTTCTGTAGTGTAAAGACCTTGCATTATATTTCTTAATATATCGTAACTCATATATTTAGGGCAAATACCTGATATACGGTAATATAGATATTTTAAAAATTTACACTGAACTTTGTCAATTAACCTAATGTATTTATTATAATACGGATCCCAAATAATTGAACAATATTCTAAAGGACTACGCACTAATGCATTATAAAACGACAATAGCGTCTATGGATCTCTAAACACATATGAATTTCTTATAATAAAACCTAGCATTTTATAAGAGCGATTAACAACATCGCTTACATGTATTGAAAATTTTAAATTGTCATCAATATTAACTCCAAGATCCCGCACCACAGATTTTTTAATTATCTGCTTACCATTCATCGTGTAAGTGAACGAGTACCTATTTCTATTTCTACAGAAACTCATGTGGACGCATTTATCATAATTGAAAGGTAAATGATTTTCTTTGCTCCACAGAACCAGCTTATCTAGATCTGTTTGTAAAGATTATTCACAGTCAGCTAGTGACGATATAGGAGCATAAATTTTGAGATCATCAGCAAATAAAAGAAATTTTGAGCAAAGGTTCTTTCCAATATCATTGATAAAAATTAGAAATAGAAGTGGACTCAAATTCGAACCTTGTGGAACCCCTGAAGTAGGTGAATATGTATTAGAATGGTAGCCATTATACACAACATAGCTCTTACGGTTACATAAATAGGATTCTAATTAAAATCTTTTGACAGTCCAAGCAACTTTAGTTTATTCAGTAGATGTGAATGACTAACTGTGTCAAATGCTTTACTAAAATCAGTGTAAATACAATCAACTTGTAAACCACAATCCATGAATCTAGAAATCTGATCAGTGTATGTAACTAGATTTGTCACAGTGGACTTGTGCTTCATAAATCCGTGTTGCTCAGGCATAATTTTAGTCAGTAAATAACTGTTCAACCTAACGTATATTATAGATTCTAATAATTTAGCAGATGTACAGAGTATAGAGATAGGTCTATAATTGGTGATCAGCTGACGATCACCCGAATTATATACCGGTATTATTTTAGATGTTTTAAGAGAATTAGGCCAAATGCACTGTTTTAATATTAGATTAAACAGATACACTAAAGGCTTTTCTAATAAATCAGAACACAATTTAAATATAAACGGTGTCAAGTTGTCAGGACCAGTAGAAAATTTAGACTTCAAGTTCTTGACGGCTTCATCATATTCACAAGAAGAAATAGAGTTGAGTTTAAGAATACTAGCTGCAGTTTCAGTGTCACCATTAAATGTGTGTCCACACAAATGCACTGAAGCAAAATAATCAGCATATATATACACACTCCGATATATCGTTTATACAATATTTTACGTTTTATATTATCGCGTTATGTATAGATGTGTATATGTTGGTGACGTGAGTGAATAAAAAATTGTACTTCGCGCATTATTCAGCATAGAAGACGTTTTATTATATATATATATATATATATATATATATATATATATATATATATATATATATATATAAATTACTCTGAATCAAACAGAAACTAGAAAACACTTTCTATAAAGTAGAATATTTGTTCATTCCGTCGCATCTAGAAATTCGTTTAAATACCTAATTCATTTCTGCGTATTTATCTTCGATCTATTTCATCTATGACATCCACACTGTTCGTAGATATTTATCCGAACCATCCGAAACACGTCCTCCGTAACCAGCCATAAAACATACCGATTTCAAGATAATTTTATAGAGCGGCAACTTATTTTTTATGGTGTTTAATTTGATTAAGGCCCCCTTAGTGAAGTTTTCTCATTTTTATATCCAGTTCCATGTTCTCGGCTTTAATATGGCGTAGCCGTCGAATGCTCGAAGTGTAGACCGAGGTATGTAGCGACCGGAGTTTGTTCTATTGCTACGTTGTTTATTCAAAAATTAAACTGTTCAAATATCGTCCCTAAGTCGGTTAATTGGAAGACGTACGCCGCCTTATGGAGTCACTTCAAATTTTAATTTTCTTCACAAAAATATTTTCTATCCTTTTTCACTCGTTTATCGTTCTTAACGCGAGTATAATATACGTATTTAGTTTATTGTAGACATCAGTAAATGCGTTAAAAATCGCTATCTGCGATAATTTAGAATGAAAAATAAGGAGTATATTACGAAAATTGTCACTTCTTTTTGGCTTTCTAACTAGTTTTGCGAGTTATAAATATTATATAAATACATGTATGTACACATACACATATACATACATATATATATATATATATATATATATATAAATATATATATAAATATATATATAAATATATATATAAATATATGTATATAAATATATATACATAAATATATATATATTAATATGTTTGATATTATTGTTTATCGAACGAACTTATTTACTTTGAAAAATAAAGAAAGACGAACTAAAATTCGCATAAAGTTACTAAGAAGCATTTAAGCTCCGCGATAGGTAAGGTACATGCTAGTTGATTTTGAATGACGTCATAAAGGTCGTGTGCTTAATTTAGATGAAGGGGTCATGTGAAATTTCGAACGTGTTCCGTGGGTAACGTAAAATTTTCAACGTATTCTCATATGTGTATATACGTGTGTAAATATACGTATAATATACATATGTATACATACACACACACATACATATATATATATGTATTATACGATATATATATATATATCATCATTATCATCAATAGTTTTATACATGTGTAGAATCCGATTAAACAGGTTTAGCAATCGGATCGGTGTTAAACCGTTAATAATCTCCCCCTTGTTTAGAGGGTACGGTTGTTTACGAAAATTTTGTTCGAAATTTAAGGATACGGTCGAATAACACAATAATTGAAAATTACATATTTTCGTGTATATTTGAAAAAAATTAAAAATAAAAAAGAATTGTGTAAATTTTTTTATCTAATTTTCGATGTTTTGAAAACGTATTTTTAATTTGAATTTAATTTGAAAATGAAAACTACAAATATTTTACATTATAATAAAGTGAAAAAATTTACCAAGCCTCAATGTGAAATCGTATTTCACAATTTTTTCACATTCTAAATGAAATATCCGATTACCGGAATTTTTTTTATTTTTTTTTATTTGCAATCTGCCTCATGTGGAGGACAATAGGCGAATTTTATTTGAGATTCCATCTTGATTGCAGATACTACCCAGTGGTAGCACTCCTCGAGATGTATGTTTTATTTTATAATGTTTAACCTTGTGCTTAGGTCTTGCGGTTGGTATATTTTCATTCGTCGCATGTCTTTGCTATAACTCCGCTGCCAGTGGATTTGAATAATGTTGCAATCTCGAAGCATAGCTGTTGGTGTGCCTGCCAGCGACTTCATGTACAGTTTGGTAGCGAGTGTTCGTGTGGATAGTTTCATTTGTGTCATACAATGGTGCTCCCAGTATACATCTCAGAGCTTTTGATGGGAATCGCTATGTAGCTATGAGATTTGTGTTTGATGTACAAGCTCAAGCTCTATGCCGTAGGTCCAAACTGGTTTCAATGCAATCTGAGTTGGAACGTGTGTAAGATTTTAAATGCGGTTTAATCGTGTAGTAATGAAAACATATGCCTTGTGTGGAAGTTCTTACAACAGTTTACCTTTAATATTATCGAAGCCAGGTGCTTTAACTGGGTTTACAAGGTTTTTAATTGTATATTTGATTTCAGATGGTTTAAAGAAGGGAACAGGTGCACTCGGTTGAACTGTTTTTTTAGGTAGTTTGCAATGTGTTTTTCAAACTCAGAATTACTGTTTGAATCTGGACGGAAGACATTAGTTAGGTGTTCAGCAAACACGACTGCCTTCTCAATATTTGTTCTTGTCCAAGATGCATCTGGCTTTTTAATTGGTGGACTAGGCTGTTGTGGTTTTTTGAAAGCTTTTGCTGGCTTCCGTAAGGAATATTTGGTGTGTGCATATGGTGTTAACTTGGAGAGGTAGCTTTGAATGGAGTCATCCTTTAGTTTAGCGATTGTCTGTTTGATGGAATTGCAAGCTTATCGAGTTCTCTCTTGTGGGCTGGGCATTTTGTTTTCTAATTCTCCTTTTATTTAATATCATTTTTTTGTGATAATAGATGGATAGTTATTTACATATTTAAGAGGATGTGTTGTTGATGTTGTCTCGTAAGCAGCTTCGTGTACTATGACTGTAAAATATTCCACCGCATTATCTAGTTCGTCACCGTTTTTTATGCTAATTTTTAAATTAATGTTAGCATTAATCCATCGTCTAAAGCTCTCCCAGTCTGCTTTTTTGTTTTGTTTTTTTGTTATAAACCGGCAGATCATTTTGCTTTGTGATGACTGTCGAGCTTATTGTATGACAGTAGTGAAAAAATAAATGTGCTTAATTGAAGGCGATTTTTTTTACTCATTTCTTGATAACATTAATCCCGTCTTAAAATGTTTACATAACCTTTATATATCATATATTTAATATATATTACATAATAGTAGTTACCATCATTAACATTTTCATGCTCATCATTTCCATTACTACTGTCCTCCTGATAATAACGGTAACAATAATAATAACAATAATAATAATATAGGTGAAGAAAAATATAATTTTAAAAATAATATGGAAATGAATAGGAGAATTGTGAAGACCAAGGTCGCCATAAGGAAAAAGACAATTATATTTTATGATTATTTCGAACAAGTGTAGACAAACGCCGTTTGGCCAAGAAGAAATTCATTTTTAATAATAATCATCAAATCAAGTAAAATAACGTTTTATTTAATCCATGAAAATGAAAAGAATATAACAATAATAAAAACAAATTTATTTTTAAAATTATTGCCTAATATAAATATACAAAGTACAATCAAATAATAAACTTACTTAAAGTAAATACAAAATAGCGATGCCTTTTTTTTTTTTTTAATTCGAAGAATATAAAATGTAATGATTTTTTATTAAAATAAACTACAAAAAAGAAGCTAAAATTCACTAATTTTTTTTTCTTTATGAAAAATCACAAAGATTTTTGACTGTTAGGTCATTATCAAGTGAATATTTCAAAAGATAAAAAATATAAAATGATTAAATTAGTATTTTTCGATTTTATATTTCTTACCTTTTTAAATATTCACATAACAGCTGAAAAAATTTGTGGTTTTTCATAAAGAAGAACAATTTAGTAATTTTAACTCCTTTTTTTTGTCGTTTATTTTATGTAGTATAAAATAATAATAATTAATAATAAATAATTACAGGTTTCTAACCAATATGATATTTTGTAAATCGTGCTCATTTTAGGTTTTTTTTGTGACGGTTCGAAAACGAGCTTTTCATTTGAATTGAATTTGAAAATGAGTACTGCAAATATTTTCGAAACTTTATATAGCGGGAAAAATTTACGTGTTTTAACAACCACGATATAGTGTTAACTTTATACATACATACATACATATATATATATATGTATTATTTTGAAATAAATTTTCAATTTTTCATCTTGATATTAGATTTTACGTCTCATTATTTATCGATAGTTAAGTTTTAATCGTACCATTACAATTCTACTAAAACCGATTACATACGTAATTTTAATCGTAGAGAATTTCCTTTAAAACATTTCCCGGAAGTTATAACCAAAAATGTCAGTTTTGACAAATATCGGATAATGTTTCATTTTTTTTTTCTTTTGCAAATGAATTTTGGAATTTTTCGATCGGATTATTTCGCAAAATTCGATACCTTAAATCGAAACTGTACGCCGAGATATATTAACATTATAATTATCAACCCAGCCGCCGTAAAAAGCAAATTTCTAAACGTATAACATTCGACCGAGAATAAGGCGATCGATTTGAAATTTTCAATCCACATTTGGATAAATATCGTGAAAAAAAATTGAAATTTCCAAATTTTAGGAGGGGAATCGGCGTCGGGGTCTAAAATTTAGAAATTCGTAATTGGAAAATTTCGTCCAAATCGTTAAAGACTCTGAGATAGCCGAGTATATATATATATATATATATATATATATATATATATAAATATAAATATAAAATGGTGAAAAATAAATTTCGAGAATCGGCAAGCGGTTAAAAAGTTAGAACTTTTATTTTCTGACACAAATATAAGTAAGACGCTGCACAAGTCTAAAGATTTATAACGCAAAAAAAAAATAATGTTAATAACTGAAATCTGTAACTGGTAAAAATAAAAATTATCTGTAAAATAAATAAAATCGAAAAGTAATAATTGAAGGACGAGGATAACCATGCTGATACCAGTAACAATAATAATAATAATGATATTGCTATTATTACTGTTAATAATAATTCAATATAGTTTTATTCATTAATGATATACAGTAAAAATTCTTTTATCCATCACCCACAGGGCCAAGGCCTGTGACGGATAACTGAATAGACGGATAACGGAAATTTCCTTACAAACAAATTACATATATAGTGCTATACCAGTTTGTAAATCATTTATATATGTTTAATTAGATAACATTTAGGATGCTATATTTTTATTTAGAAATATAACATAGTGCAATATAGTATAATTACCTAGAAAAATTGTACGTCAAATTGTTTACATGTTAAAATAATCGGTAACTTCGTTCTTTCTTTGCAGCTCGAGCTTTCTTTTACGGCAATGTTCCGTATTGTTTCTAGATGTAGGATCTGCGTAAAGTTTGCCTCCTCTTGTCTTTCAGACCAATCGATGCACTTTGTCAACATTATTTCAGCTTCCGAATGGCTGATTGCTGAGTTTTGATTGCATTCTGATTCTTCGTCGTTGTTAATTTCACTATTACTGGACTGCTGAACGTTAGAAATAATATCTTCATCGGTTAAAATTTCAAAATCTTCATCTTCTCTATCACACTATAACCAATCTATTATTTCTTCAGTTGTTAGTGTGTCATTCTTGAGCAGATCGTCATTGCAAAGCTTGACGATTTCGTAAATATTAACCATTCCTCTTGTTTCACTAGCAGGTAATGCAGGTTCGGGCCATAGTTTATTCAACCCATTTTGTAGGTTTAACATTGTAAGGTCGACGTGCACTGGCAACGTTAAACATTGCGTCCTTAATGTTTCAATTTATCCAAAAATCTTTAGCCGTTGTTGTATCGTCAGATGTCAGCAAACCTTCAATGAAACTTCTTTTGTATGGACGAGCTGCTGCTACAGTGGCGGATAATATAAAGTGACGGATAAAAGAAATTTTAATATATATATATATATATATATATATATATATATATATATCAATTCTTTATAATCATAAACACAATGATAATAATGACACAATTTATAATCACTAACTCAATGTGTAAATCAACGCGAATTACGAACGAATAAATGATATCTATACGCATACCAGAAAACGTGAGTACGCACAAATATTTTTATGTAAACGCCCATTACGCACAAATATATACAATTATTAATATACACACGTATACAATGATGATGATAATAATAAAATTGATATTCTCTTCAATTTATTTACTTTTTGTTCAATACGCTTGAATTTATAAAAACATAAAATATTCTATTACGGAAACCAATTCGAAATGTATGACGTTCATCAAAGTAATAAAAAAAAAATAAATATTAAAATTAAAAATAAATAAAAAAAAATGTGAACATATATATTTACACGAATCTTATATAAAGAACTAATTAATAATTGATAAACTATATTAAACATTGCAATTTATCGGAGAGTGAAAAAAAAATTATGTAGTACATTTTTTTTGTTAAAAAACCAATTAAAAATATATTAGATATATTAAGTACGCGCACAAGCTATAAGAAATCGGATTGTCAGTATTACAATATTATAATAAAGTGCACATTAATTTTTATCGCAAACTTATAAATATTACGATTTTGTATTTAAATATAACCGGTCTAATTTCACCACCCAATCGCGTACTGTTTTATAATATTAACAAGAATAATAATAATAATAACAATATTTAATTTATTATCGTCACATTTCATTCAAAGTTTTAAATAATATAAATAATAGTGTGATTTAAAATAATTCCAAGAAGCTTCCAATATAACTTTTTGTGAACGCGGAAATAGCGTTTTGCTTCATTTATTTACCGAACAATTGTAAAAGTGCAATTTTTGCTAGGTAGTGAGAAATGTACAATTTCAGCGATATGCTCCTCAATTTTCTCCTATTGTTTTTTTAAATAATAATAATAATAAATTAATATATCTGGTGGAACTTCCCCTTACATCATAAAATTTACTTTAAACACTAAGTCCACCATATAGTAGTGAGCTATTTATTAATGGTTGCGACTAAAAAAAAAAAAAAAAAACAATATGAATAATGTAAAAATGTGTTTATATTATCTTAGTACTTCCTAAAAAGTATTAAAAAGAAGAAAAAAAACATTGCCTACACAATAATTAAAATAATAAGACCGTCGTTTACTCACACGTTCACTTAAATTCAGTTGTGGCTTGTGGTTAAAAACTCTATCGCAATTTACACCTTACCCCTCCCCAACATACACACAAAAAATTTTTTTGTTTCAGACATCACAAAGTAACATTAATAATATCAAAATCCAACAAGAGTGTAACACAAATTAGAAAAACTAAAAATTATGAAGTTTCTCAATCCTAAGATAAAAAATTGTGATATTACAGGAAAATATATTAAAAATCGATTTCCACACGAATAAGTATAAAATTTAAAAAAAAATACAAAATTTTTAAAATACTAAAACTGAACAATTCGATGAACTACGTTATATTCTTATATTTTTTCACAACAAAACAATCCTCTGAAAATTAAATGATCAATTGCCGTATAAACAATCAAGCTTCAGTAAGGAAAAAATTCGATGTATATTATCATCATACGGTCAGTAATAATATAAACAACGTAAACTGGTGAGTGGCGATGGATGAAACAAGTCAGAGGCGGAAATTTACACAGTAAAAGAAAAAAATGCGAATATAAATGTTCGTGCTTCAAGGTTTATTCATTGTTGGTTTATTTACTTTTCTTTCTCTATTTCTTTATTTATCTATGCATTAATTTATGAACACATTCGATTATTTATTTATTAATTCATTAGTTAATTTATTTATTTATTTGTTTATTCATTTATTTATTTATTGTTTAATTAGGCTGGTACGTTTAATGCGAAATGGTTTATATTCATTTATTTGTTTATTCGTTTATTGATTTATTTATTCATTATTTATATATTTATTTATTAGTCATGTATTTATTTATTGATTTATTTATTAATCCATTTATTTATTTATTCATCCATTTATTGATTTATTCATGCATTTATTGATGTATTTATCTGTGCATTCATTTATGAACATATTAATTAATTTATTAATTAATTAACTTATTTATTGATTTATTTATTAATTTGATTAATTTTTTATTTTTAAATTAGGGTAGTTCGTTTCGTTTTGTTTTTTTTTTTTTTTAAACGATTTAAAACGTTCCTAAAAAAAAAGCAACTATAATCCTTATTTTTCCTAATGTAATTAATTCAATATACTTAATAGTTACCTTATTTATATTTTTTTAAACCGGCTTAACAATTTTCCCTTTTTTAAAATGAAAAAATAACATTAAAAAGTAAAAGAGAAAGTGGATGGACAATGGATGCCATTTAAACGCACAAATCGTAAACGAGACTGTGTAAAACGTGTCCTAATGTTCAGTGCGATTTTTCGCGTCTAATGTGTGGCCACCATTTATCATTATGGTCGTTTTTAATTTTTAAAAATATTAAATCGTCCGTAACAACCTTAACCGGATTAAATAATAATGCGTTAAAAAATTATATATTTTTAACTCATAATACTTTATAAATAATAATAATAATAATAAAACCTATTACGATAATGAACAAGATTTTGTATATTGCATATTGTACATACATACATATATATATATACTTATGTATAATATATCATTTAAATAAACCGTAACAGCGTTTAACGATATTTTTCAAGCAAATCTACAGCTAAATTATAATATCGAATACACAGATCAACTCGTTAGTTATCGAAATATTGGAAGAATAGAAGAATCAGAAAGCTGCGCAGTGAAATGTCCAAGACGAACATAAAATATGAAATACGATGTGCGATCCAACGAAATTATCATCAACATGGCCCATTGCGAAATTATAATATGACTGCCATAGAGCTAAATGAAGGGATAAGACGAATATGATGTAATTCGATATTAAAGTATAGGTATTATCACAATTATTATTATTATTAATCAGCATCATCACAATAAGAATATAGAGAGCATACTAATATAACGTAATATCACCAATCCGTGGTCTACCTTGCTGGAGGCTAGCTGGAAGTAACAAGGCCGATTACTATTACTCTGGAGATTAGAAAATTACTACTTTCGTTATATATGTATATGTATATATAACATATATAAAATAGTTTATACACGTGTTGAACGCCTATTATTATTCTATATATTATACACCTTTCCTGCCAAATACCGCCTTCTATAAATATCTTATACGTGCAGTCAGAACGATTGGCTACAAAGTTGCCGCGCAATTAGGTCAATCGGTGTAATATAGAATCAAATAGCTTACAAAAATCGCGCTAACAAAACAAATTTCAGCGATAGTAAGTCCTGGCTTCAAGAAATTCACAACTATGTATGATGATATCCCCGGGTATGATCGTCCATATTTCAGCTTTATGCGCGACGGATATTTACATATATATATATATATATATATATATATATATATATATATATATATATATATATATATATAATCATCTAAGAAGCCGCGTATCGTATAGGGCGCGACCCATAGTAGACGGACGGTTTCTTTGAGCTTGTAAAATCGTTTTGAGCGTCATTTTCAACAACACATTTATTCTGTCTTTTTCCAATATTTTCGAAGATTTTTTTCGAGCGTAAGTCGTTGAATTTTTGAAATTTCTTCATAAATTCGAGTTTTCAGGTCTTCCATGTCTCGTGGTCGTAAACTTAAGGTGGTATCCCCATAAAACAAAATCGCGTAACTTTGAATTCTTTTCGAAACTATCTCTGTAGTATCGTGATCGATTCACGCCGAAAATAACATTCCACGTAAAAAGCACGCTCCTTCCCATTATAAGTATCGGAGATCACCTTGTCATACTCCTATTCATATTTTGAAAAGTTTTGGATATACTTCTCCGAAGAATTTAATTTTTGATATTGCCGTTTGTCAATATTTGCTTAATAAAACCAATAAGTTTATCATCCATATCCAATTCGTTTAATACGTTAAATAATGTTTCAGTTAAAATCGACAAAAGTCGGGTATGTATACACTGATTAACAAGTCATCATTAATTTTTTAATACTTCGTCGTTTGCGTTAATTTTTAAAACTAACCGCATTTTGTATAGAAAATAGGTGGTGGGTAGAACGTTTATATCGGAATCCACATTGAGATGTATGGATAACACTTTTAGTTTCAAATAACTCTAGTATAAGCGACGATTTACGTATTGCGTTCGAGAACTTTGCAGTAATTCTCCGCAACTGAAGATTTCCAAGCCTTTGGAAATTTTTTGTCGGTCCAGATTCGATTAACGATTTGGAGCAAAGTATCTAAGGAGCATGTTTTAGCATATGTGAAAGGCGTCATTCCCCCCCGAGAAACGTATTTTGTATGTTTAATAGCGAGAATTAATTAAACTGATTTCTTTATTGTACGGTTCTAGGTCAGGATTTTCAGCGCTAGCGTCTCTGTATTGGTTATTAGCCCGGTGTAGCAATTAGAGGATTGTCAGTAATGATCCGGAAAAGTAGAAACGATTTTCTTTTATTCTGTTCTATAACGCAGTATGTTTTAGATATACCTTAAAATTCTGTTTACTTTTTCCTGTAAATATGAAGTTATATAACAAATAAGTTTATACACGACGCTGTTAGTAATTATTTAAAACATAAAGTTTTCTATTAAATAAATTATTAGATAAATTATTTACGTTCAAGAATCGTATATTATAATGGTATTATTTAAGACTACTCTTAATTTTATATATATATATATATATATATATATATAAATGATATTATAAAAAAATAATAATAATTAATCCGTTTAAATTATTGTATTCGTAAAAAAATATAATAACAATAAATAAATTTTATTTCTTTTGTTTTTTTCATCTTTGATCCGTTTAAAAAATGTTGTAATTTCTAACCGATGAATAAAATTATCTAATAATATCTAAACTACAGCAAAAGATATTTCACTCGTTTATCAAAATAAATCGACAATTTTAATATTGTAATGGAACATGTAAATTTACGTCACACTTTATCTTAACGGTATGCGCGGATTTTATCAATTTTCGCGGTTATAGTAATTATCATTACCGCATTTTAAATTCTTCGAATTTGTAAATATCGATTTTTTTTTTAAATATAATTTTAAAATTTCGCCGTTGCCAAGTAGACAAAGTAATAAGTGATCAAATAGTAGACGTCAACACGGAAGAGAAGAAGGCTCGAATATCGTCGGAGTAAATTAACGAAGTAATAGAAAAAAAAACGAGAATATGATAATCTATTAATATGCGGGAAGTTGTTCGAGTCGTCTTTTAAAGAAAACGCAATTTTCATCGTAGGTAATACGCATAGCCGAGGGATGAGAAGGAGTTACAAATGCCAACCTCGAAGAAATGTGCCCTTAAGTCGATTATTTCCAGAACGTAGACGGGTGTTGGTGACGATAAATTTGCGATAGTTTATGTTTACTGAAGGCAATTTGAAATAATGAGGACTGAAGAGGTAGCGAGATAATGCCGCGAGATGGAAGAATTGGCTAACCATGAAGATCGATCGTAAAGACTATTCTTACGATATTTAAAATGAATATTATAAACGAATAATTCGAAAATAATAATCTTCTCTAAAAGCATCTTTATGCGTTACACACGATGTTAGCTATTCTGCAAAATCACGTTTCCATCCAGTTGTAGTAGGTAAAGTCTCGCACTTATGTGGGCAACTATTGCAGATAAAAACACGTTGGATAGAAACATCATTCCTGTATTCAAAACTTGGACTCCTGCAGGCCCATTTTCTTTTCTCCTTCTTTTTTAACAAAGTATTCACGCAGTAAATCTTATTTCTTTCGAGAGAGCTTGCCATCATTTCTCCCCTTTTGTTTCTTTTACCTACTCCGTGGATGTTTACCGATGTTTCTCGTATTGTCGGGTTCCAATTTTAGTATTAAAATCGCCTATTATCGATTTTGCATCTATTTATCGTTTCATCTAATTCGTCATAGAAACATTCCAGTTCCTCCTCTGTATGTGATTCTGTTGAGGCATATATTTACACTATCTATAAGGTGCTGTTCTTACCGAACAGAAGTATTATCTATGAAATTAAGCCGATTAATCATATTTTATTTCACAGTCAATTCTTATTCTAACTCTCCAAAAATTTCTCTTCTGAAGCTAAAGTCCGCACATTATATATATATATATATATATATATATATATATATATATATATATATATATATATATATATATAGGTGCAAACACGCATAAGGCAATTATTCTTAGTTTGTGTATTACTAAATTATTGATAGTTTTTGTCAAATCCGAGTGATATTAATGATTCTATCTGGTGTTTGCTTCATTTATTTGTATTTCTACTAGGCGGTAAGGAAGCAGGCGTCAATTCATATTGCCAATTTTGGCCTTGGCTACTACGGCCCTTCTTTTCTCTCACAGTCATATTGGAGTAATGTTAGCCTAATCTTCCGCGCTGGCAAAGAAACTTGGAAGATACATTTTAGCCATTTGTGTGACAGGTTAACATTTCTACTACCGTAAATGTTCCTATTCTATATTATTGTCATTATTTCCATATTTTTATTAGTTGTAATTTATATATCGCATTCGAATTTCTTCTAATTTGTATATGTAGTAACATTGCTGTAGAAGCAGGAGTTATTAGACTCTGTCAAGGTTTACTCCCTTAGCCTTTGGGTCAATATCTTAACCGCAAGGCGGCGGGTCGTTACTGAGGAGGTAACAATGTAAAATTTTTACGGCGACCTTATCCCGCCGACGAAGAGGCAGTCATAGGATTCATGCAGACTTTCAGTGGACAGTTCTTCAAGCTGTCCACCTGCATTCTCGTGTCTCCTTGCCCTGTCACTACTGGAATCGTCTGCTAAAGATTGATCGCTTTTCTACACTATGCCGTTTACTAATTGTGGAACTGGAAGCACTGATCGGCCGTGGGTCTTGGTCTGTGAAACCACTACAAAAAAAAAAGTCTGTTCGAATGCAATCTCTTCCGAAATTGAAGTTGCACGTAACTGCGTTATTGAAAAACTTCTACCGGTTAGTTTTAGTGCATTAAATTTTCAAGAAAAAATTAATATTATTCAAAATGATAGACCAACACCAGGTTTAGATAATTTCATTACTAAATCAAGAGGACATTTAATCGCCATTTTCAAACAAATTTATACACAACAATATGGTTATGCGGTTGTAAGAAAATAAAAAAAAAAAATAAAAAAAAAACCTGTTATTTCCACAATCTCATATAATATGTAAAGTATTTAAAAAATATATTTGACATTAGTTTTTATCTCAAAAAAATCTAATCATTTCGCGATTATGTTTTAGAATCCCGCAAAAATTTTGCTAATATTTGGGAACAGTTAATTAACAATTGTTTTAATAAAGTAAAAAACCTGTAATTAGCTAAGATTTTCAAAAAATAATAAGACTTGATTCGATTTCTGCGAAAGACAGAAAGCTGTCATATAGAAGAATATTTTTAGAAACTATCGATATCACGCGAACTAATATGTGTAATAGATTTAATGGCATAACGAAACTAAATAAATACAAACGATTTTTTAAATTTTCAAAAAATCTTTCTGTAAGAAGACTTTTTAAATTTAAAAGAGAATTATGGGAACTTTTTCGATTTTGCAAGGATTCAGACATGCGTAACGATACTGTGCTGGATCTGTCTTAATATTTGACCGCTCTAACAGATGTTTTTCCTGAATTTCTCATTTCATAACCGCAATTCCAGCAACCAGTTCGTCTGCAGGAAGATCGTTCTCAACATTGAACGAATAAAAACATACTTAAGAAATACGCAAGGTTAGGAGCGATTATCTTCGTTAGCTATTCTTAGCGTTACTTACTTTACTTCACTTTTGCGTATGTCCCTGGGAACGGGATCTATATCCGCTTCGTAGGTCCAATCCCTTTGAGCTATTTCCTCGCATTGTGCGTGAGATCCTTTATCTCGGCCCAGCCTCCTTGTAGAGCCCTCGTACTCCGTTACAATATGATCGATAGTCTAGCATTCCGCACCACAGTCGCATTTCTGTATATTGGAAAGGCCCCACAGCTTTAGCATTTGGCCTGTTCTTCCATATATTCGGTTCAATCGAGACCACGTTATTCGAGGTAGTTCAAAACCAGGTGGTCTAGAGTTTGGGTGGTCAACCAGCTTTTTACCATCTGGGTTGCCTCTGTCCCACTTTCCATGCATCTGTTGAGTTAAAATTGTTCTTAATGAGCTCCTGTCCTGTAGCATGTGGAAGTTTTCTTGATTTAAATCTTCGTGGTGCATTGAGGTCTTGATGGATTGGCAAAGTTTTTCGATCATATTTAGCCCATTCCTTCATTGCAGCTTGTTGCCTTCCGATATGTGGTGGAGTTACATTAGGACATCCACGTCGTGCGCGTGGAAACGTTTTATCAATAAAACGGCCAAGAATACGGGAACCCGTCAGCGGTACTACATTGTGCCTCTCGCCTTATTTGGGCAATTATATCTATGATGTTAGTGTTGAAAAAGGATTACTGTCAAACATTAGGAAACGGCCATCCTCTTATGATGATGTAATAGATTTTTTTTTAATTAATTAATTTTTTTTTTTTTACAATAATTGGACTTAAGTCTAATAACCAAAATTACCCATTGTGTGTACTGTTAAAAAATTAAAAAAAAAAAAAAATATTCAAAAAAGAAAAGAAAAAAGAAGAGAAAAAAAAAGGAAAAACGACTTAAAGACCAATTTTAGATATAAAGACGTAGGTGGCCAGAGCCGTGAGGATATCACTGCTATTCAGCAGGGGGCTAATAAGTAGGCAACCGAGGGGGTGGGTAAATATTTAATTGTAAAATTTTCTCGATAAAGGTATTATACAAATCACAAGCAAAAATTACGTGATTAGCGTCGGCTATATTTCCCGCATGCACAGGACAGTATACAGATGGAGTGAGATTGATAGAGTACAAATGGCTATAAAGGCAATTGCGGTTGGAACGAAGTCTGACCAGGATTGAAAAGAAAAGTCGAGCTGGGAGATTTTTAGGAGGCGTAAGAGCGTGAATGGATGTGGAAGGGAGGTTAGGTTCTATAAAAGTTAAACAGTCTTTTACAAAACATAGACTTCCGTCGATGAAGAAGGTCTGCTCGAACGGATGTTACTAAACAGGAGGAGGGAACTCTCGGAATGAGAATGCCCTCCAATGCTCCAAGTTTTGCAGCCTGATCACATACTTCATTATTACCCTGCGTATGGGCTGGAACCCAAACGAAAGATACCATGGTTATATGTAATAGATAAGAAGAATATATTTTCATGTACGTATAAAGAACTGTTTCATTATGGTCTTCTTCTATTTCGAAATTCACGCTACGCCACTCTACGTATCGTTTAAATTTTTCCTTTTTAGTATTGGCGTAAATCGCGTTACAAAAGTTGTATTACTATGCGTGAGATATATTTGGTTAAGCTTTTATCCGATACGACTCACACAGCCGTAATTCGCTAACATTGCGCAAGCGGGACAATATTAAAATGTGGTTTCCATCGTTACAGATATCTCGTAATTTATTTTATTATTCGCAAAATACATTACAAGATATCCCGGTCGAAAGGATATCGCCATAATTTTGTAATGCGACAACATCTTTAAAGTTGACAAATAATGATGATGATGATTAATAATAATAATAATAATAATAACAATTATCATCATTAAAAGCGAACGCTGTTTAATACGGTCTTTGTAGCTGAAAAATTGGCAACAAGTTATTATTACGCTGGGTAATGTAACACACACACACATACACATATATATTTATATTTTATATTAGTCAACCGAGTGTAACGTTTAAAAATCGTAATAATTTAATTTGAATACGTTCGAATCGAATCGACGGAATATGTTATCGAATATTATTATCATATTTATATAATAATAATAATAATAATAATGGCGTGTGATAAATAAAAATAAAAATAAATAAATTCGATTATGCTTTTCTTATTTTTTGCGATTGTATGCCAAATACTGTAATTGGAAAACGTATCAACCGACAATCTGTTGTCCTCAAATTGTGACACTCCCGTGAAACTAAAAACAACCGCTCCTTATGTGTAATCATCGGAATGATGATTATAATCGATAGTCGTTTTCCGCTGGCGTCCTTTTTTTCTCTTTTTTTTTAGCGAAGTATATCGTGCATGTAATTTACATTAATTTCGTTAATATTCCTGTTCGTCAATGTCGTTTCGTCAGCATATACACACACACACGCGCATTGAAAACTTTCATCATAGTCGCGAGTAACGCTAACCAATTATATAACAGTTTTTTAAATTCACGGATGCGTCGTTTGTTTTGCATTTTTCGATAATTTAAAATCGATATAGCGCATACTTCTAACTAGGGTAAAAACTTTTAAAAAGTCGATATGTAAAAATTATCACATAAACCGACCAGATGATCACGTTACATTCAGAGCGGACCGAGCGATTACATATAGGTTTAAAAAAAAAAGTAAAGCTCCGTCAACTCGAAAGTTGGCAGAGAATGTGTAGCTTAAGTCACTCAAACCGAAGATTTACAGACCAAAAAATGTCGAACGACACATCCTGGGCGAGCTAATATAAGGTATTGCCTTGTTTTCCCCGCCAGATGGTACTCATTTATCGACAAAATGGATGGTTATGTTGACTCGAGGTTATTTACAGATCGTGCAAGCAGAATGCTACTTCCGCGCTACTTTTGGGGATTATATATATATATATATACATATATATATATATATATATATATATATATATATGTATATATATGTATGTATATTTTCCCCTCTAATTCAGAACTAATTAAAACGAAATCATCTACTGGATTTTATATAGGTATATATCAGGAGATGGAGGTTGTGCCCCCATTAGCAAATCCAACCGCCTTCGAGTAATATTAGAAGTCAAATCAGATCTATGATTCTTTTCCGTTTTAATCTTTTAGGTATTTCTTCATTAAGTAGGTTAGCTGCTGATGGATTTATTTGGATGGTGTTGAAGTCTTGATAAGTGTCTATACGAACAGCCTAATCGCGCATGTAGGTCGGTATGTAATGTCCTGTTGGAGACGTACCATGGAGCCACCAACTATCAATCGTAGTATTTTATTCTGCCTGCGCTGTGAATTCGTTCTACGTTAGTTAGCACATCTCCGCGGTTCTGCTGCATATAGGCTTCAATATTTATACAATATTAATTTATTATTGATATTCAATCGCGAGTGAGGGCCTATCAGCCGATACAATTGTTGCATCTCGAGTTCTAGCTGGATGTTCTTAGCTTTTATGTGTTTCGGCCGGGTTAACGTTTGGTCCAAATAAACACCGAGATATTTCGTAGACTCGCTTGGCATTAGTGACTTAGAATTTATCGTAACTTTATATTTATCGCGCGCGATACGTCGTTTGGCAAGGATGATGTGATTACATTTTTGCTCCTCGTTGATTACAATTTTCCATCTATGCGACCATTCAACTATGTGGTCAATAGTATTTTGAAAATATTCGGCGCAATTTTTCGAACATCGATGAGAATTTTGTCCGTCTATTATCATCACGTTGTAGTTGGATCGGTTTAGTCTTAATCCAGCTTCGTTGCTGTCAACCCGAGTGACAAGTTCAGCCATTTCTTCTTCCGATAACGACAGGAGTGTGTAGTATCATCTGCATAAGGTTCGATATTTATTATAAGACCACCATTTCAGTTTTGTATATATAGCTTTTCTGATTACATTTACGTATATATATTTGACACCTTAAATACTTCATACATAAATGTTGGAACGTATTCCGATAGAACTATCTCATTTAAAGGCAAAATGAGAAGTCTATTAATATTAATTATTTCTATTTAGAACGACTACCGTCGCAGTTACAACATGTATTAATAATCTTTGATTTGTTTAAATAGTATGCAATAGAACATATTTGACACATGTATTTATCGTTATTTTCTGTATCATATATAGATTTTAATTCGATAAAAATTAAATTATCGATGTGTTTGAAATTATTGTTATTCAGTTAGTCGTAGCCTTTCGTGTCGAGGGATGGTTTCGAACCGTCCTAATTCGAGTTTTGTTATTTATATAGTATTTCTTATCGCGAGGATACTTTAAATTTTTCCGTATAAGACGAGCATAAAAATTCCTTCTCTAATTTTAATAAACGGTACAAATACGTATATTATACACGTAAACAAGTTTTTTTTTATATATGTGTGTGTGTGTAGAAAGTATGTATTAACATGCATTAAAAAATAAAGTAGATAAAAGTTAAGCACACAATGACATTTTACCTTAGCAACCTTAGCGATTGACGTTAATAATAAAATTTAAGTGTTTTTCAAGATTAAATTAATAGTCGTATTACGGGGAAAGTGCAACAACAATAAATTATAGCAAAAAACAAAAATATTAACTCGCATCATATTTTAAGACAATACACGTTTAAACGCTGCTAATTATTTAACTTAATATTCCACGTTTTTTTTACCTTCGGGTATTAATAACGCACATGCGTATCGAAAGGTTCTGGCCACGCGTCCTCTTAAGACGCTAATTCATTTTCACGCATTTCAGCTATCATCAGATATATATATATTATTATTATTCTAGCTCACTCGATTACATGTCATTTATCAGGCTCTTCATGTTATATGCTTGTGTCTCATATGCGAGACCAGACCAATTTTAAAATACGTCGTGAAATCGCAAAACGAGCGTCGAATTTCTGTTCTGCCGGCGACGATGTCAATACGTTGTTTATTCTTTTTCTTTCATTTTCGGTGTGCAATCGATCCTATTTGTGACCATCGCTTCGCATGTAATATCTTTTCGCTGATTCATTCCTATTTTCTTAACTGTGTCCTTGTAGTCATATCTTTATATCGAAATTTTGGACGGCCATATTGCCTTTTACTATTACTTATTAATCCGTCATCCGTATTAGGTGGCCAAATCTTAGGTGAGACTTCGCTAGTTGCTGTTCAATTGAAGAACAGTTGGCCATTTTTAGTACTTTTTCATTCGATATGTGTGATCTTTGCAGGCAATCGTCGGAAGAATCCGCCTTAGTAATCTAAAATGGCCGACTTCTAATTTTTTAAGTTAATTTTTATTGGCCAGGTTTCTCCACCATACAACATGGTCGGGATTATTACAGTTTTATACACGGTCATTTTAGTGGCCGTTATTAAGTTTTTATTGTTTAAAACTAGTCTAGAAAGCCTTTTATATGATATCGTTGCATTTCTAATTTTATACAACATTTCTTCATGCAGACTGGCGTCGTTGCTGATAATACTTCCCACATACTTAAATTCTTTCACTTTGTTTAATACATTTCCGTCGATAATATATTCTTCGTTAGTTGCAGATATTTCTATAACATCTGTCTTGTTACTAATAGATAGACCAAAATCTTTGTATGTTTCGTGTAATAATTTTACCGCATATTGCAATTCTGGAGCGCTTTTGCCTAAAATGACGCAGTCATCCGCATATTGTAAATTTTGCATGATGAACGCGTTTGTCTTGCTTTTAGTTTTAAATTTCGATCGATGATTATATAATCCTCCATCGAATCGGTACTCTATCTTAATTATAAACCATACCCATATAAAGGATACGCATCCTTGTTTAACTCCCGTCGATATTTTAAAAGGATCTGTAAATCCATTTTCGCGAATTACCACACCTTCCATATCATCGTGTAACTATAGTAGAAACAGTTTCGGTGGACATCCGATTATTTTTAGAAATCTCCAAAGTGCACCTCTGTTTACCGTATCAAAAGCCTTTTGTACATCGATGAATGCCGTATACAATTTTTCATTATGTTCTCTAGTTTTTTTCCACTAGGTGGCGTAAAGAAAATATCATATGTACGGTACTTCGTTGCTGCCGGAAGGCACATTGCTCTTCAGGAAGATACTTATATTTTGCAATCCCGTTTGCTCAAAATTTTACTAGCAGTTGATAATATACCTCGATAACTGAAACAGTTTGTTTTATCTCCCTTATTTTTATATATACAAACAATGACTGCATTTTTAAAATATTTCGGTAGAACATTTTCTTCCCAGAATCGCTTATGTAACTTAAGCAATTGTGACGTTAATTCCTTTCTACCAAATTTATATATTTCATTCGATATACCGTCTAACTCGGTCGCTTTATTAAGCTTCGAGTTTTTTATCGCTAGTAAAACTTTTACTTCAGATGGTGTCCAATTGATAGTTTATATTTTCCTGAGGTATTAACCGAAAAATGTCCTCGTTAACCTTGAACGTTTGAAAATATGCCTTCCAACTGCGTTTAATTTCTTCTCTATTTCGAAGTAATATACCCGATGAGCTTTGTACAGCAGTTTTACGCCTAAGTACCATATATATATATAGTACTAATAGCTGTAAAGAATGCACGCATATCATGCTTTTCACGTAACATTTGAATATCTGCCATTTTATTCATCCATCGCTGATTTGGCAATTTTCTGGTTTCACGTTGCACTTTAGATTTTATCGAAGTATAACTATTTCTTTTTTGCTACATTCATCCTATCATTTTGCCATGCTATGAAACATTTCTGTTTTTCATCAATTTGATCTTGTAACTCTTTTGAACTGTCCGCGAACCAATCTTGGTACCATTTAACTTTACAGCCTAGGACGTTTTTGCACGCCAGCTTTATCTCATTTTTTATACAACCCCCTGTTTTAGTCGACATAGAAAGGGATACTGAATTTTGAAGACCGGTGGTTAATACTGATGTAAAGTTGTTTGAGATCTTTTTGTCTGTTAATCGATCTATATTATAATTCCCTTGTTTATAGTTTTTTAACCTAGGATGAGACTTAATAGTGGAAATCTAAATTTTATTCTAATTAATAGATGATCCGTGTCTCCATCTACACCCCTCATCGTACGAGTAATTAGAAATTCATTTTTATTTTGACGCTTTGTGATAAGGTGATCTATTAGATGCAGATATCCAGACCTAAGATGCCTCCACGATCCTTTATGTATATCTTTTAGCTTGAAAATAGTATTGCGCTCAAAACTGTAATAAGCGCTCCCTCATTACTGTTTTCATTTCCAATTCCATGGGCTCCAATTGTGCCATTCCAAATATTTATATTTTTTTCCAGTCGTGCATTAAAATCACCAAGTATAACAAGTCGTTCATTAGTTTTAATTTTATTTAACGTTTCTTGAAAGTGGTTATAGGAAAAAAGCTGTCTAAGGTTGGCGCATATGCGCAAATTATTGCTAATGTATGATTTTTTTGAAATTTTAGTTTCATTACCATAAGTCGATCGCTGATAGCTTGCGGCTCTTCCGACACGTATTGTATCAATTTCGTATTAATGGCTAATCCTACACCGCTTAAACGTTTATTTCCTGGTTTAACACCTTTCCACTATATTATGTAACCCGTGTTTTCTTCAGTAACTTGTCCTTCATCGGCGAATCTTGTTTCACATAATCCAGCTATGTCTATTTTATACTTTCTTAATTCGTGCGTAATTAAGGCCGTTCTTCTTACAGGTAAATTTTTGTTATCTAATAGTGTTCTGACATTCCAAACTCCAAATACCTAGTTTCTCTTTTCATTATTATTTTTATTTTTGTTTTTACCGCACAGTGGGAGTCCCCCATCAGTCGCGGCAAACTGACCAGGTAAGTAAGGGATGAACTATATTTAGGACACCTTTCCAAGTCCCTTCCACATTCGTAGCAAGCAGAGCTGCTTGGCCGTATGATCTGCTGCCGAACTCCGACATCATCCCGGCCTGTCCGAGAGCGACATCATAGCCTTCCATGTAGAATCATTAGCTAAAAGCTCCCAGTTGACCAAACCTGCTTCCATCATCATGACTTCATCGCCGTAGGACTTTTTAAACAAGGAGAGACAAATAGATGACAGTAGTATACGCTTTAGAACAACACTAGTTTTATCTAACGGCACGGATTAACCGAGACAGTCAGACTAGCATAGTTGGTGCATTTCTGCGAGCAACGAAATACAGCGAGTGCTGAAGGAATTAAGAGAAGTAAGGAAGGCAAGGAAATAAAAGGAAGTAGATGATAGGAAAACAGAAATAGGGAAGGAAGGAAACCGCTATTTCTGGCTGACACCTTAGCCTTTGGATAAGATCCAGACCTGAAGGCAGCGGTTTGCTACTGAGGAGGCAGCGTTGGTAAGGATTTGACAGCGACCAAACCTCGCTGAGGGTGAGACAGTCGTAGGATTTTGTGGACTTTTAGTAGACAGTTCCTCAAGCTGCCCGTCCACATCCTCTTGTCTCATTGCCCTGTCACTACTGGAATCACCTACTTGAGGCTTTCCACCAATAGCCGCTTTTGGTCCGCGACTGCTTATTTGACTGATGTCTTATTCGCAGCTAACCTACATATCTGTAGGTCGTTCCACTATCCGCCACCTGTGGACGCACCCCGTTCCGATTAAAGCTCCGGCCCCGGAAGGTACAAAGTACCCCCGGCGGGGATATATATAGTTTTATAAAGTGTGTAAATAATTGAATTTTAAATTTGATGTGTACCGAATTTTATAACATACCGAGTCGCGCATGTTTTTGTATCCTTGTAAATGCTGTTTTGATAATTTAATGCGGATGTATATAGTAATTTTTAATTTGCAACCATAACGGTGAGATCTTCGGCTAACTATAGCTTTGTACGAATTGGATCTACACGCACTTAATTTCTTCAATCCATGTAATGTGACAATCGACGATTAGAATTTTCGATGTAAATAACGAATGCTATTAAAAAGTATATCTTCGAATTTTTTCGCGTGTTTCAACATATAATAGTACTTATTAACTGCAAAAATAGATATTTACAATCTATTATACACTTTCTCGAATCTGTATGAATCGTATAGAACATCGAAATAGATAGAAATGTTTATAAATTAAATTTTAGCTATTCATTTAATAAGATGTTAAATATCTTGGACTGTATTTTGATGTCCATTTAACATGGAAGCATCACGTGAGGCAGAAAGCAGAACAAATCCCACTTAAAGTCCGTCAAGTATGGTGACTGCTAGGAAGAAATTTACAACTTAAACGACTACTCTACCAGTCACTCATCAAATTTATCCAGACCTACGGGATCCAACTTTTGAGGATACGCAAAGCCTGCTAACCGAATAGTTTATTTAGCGTAGTCCAAATAAAGTTATTCGTGCAATTGGCAATGCAGGTCGGTATGAGAGAAACGAGGATCTATATGCAGATCTAAATGTGAATTGGGTAGACGGGATAATTTTTGACTTCGACATCAAGCACGAAAAACCACTCTATAAACATCCGAATATTGAGGCAACCTATTTTCTGGACACGCTAGACGCCTTAAAAGATTTAGTTATGTAAACAATACTTTTGCATATAAACAATAGAAAGTAGTTCTGCTGGTTGAGCCGTCTTCGTTGTTGAAGGTTGGCGTCCACATCCTTCACTGTTTCAAACCATGCTTGTCGATCCCTTGATAAATAAAAAGATTTTCCATTCATCTATTCCTGAATATTTGAAACCCATGACGTCCTTCTGCGGCCGACACCGTGAATTAATATTTTATACATGTTTAATTACTAATTAGTAACACATATATATTTATTATTTAAACACATTACTTTAAAATTGCAATACACATTTATAAAAAAGTGAATAAGATTTTTAAAAAAATTGTAAAAGCAGATACAGTTACTTGTGGAACTCCGGTGGGGCAGATTTTCATCGTTGAATTATAAAACAAATGGGAAGGAAAGTAAACAAAAGCAAAAACTCTTATTTAAATAGGATTTAAAATTAATCTGATCAAATAAATAAGATAATGAAGGTTGCACGCTATCAGTAATAGAAGATTTGAAGTTGTCTAATCCTCGCAATTTAATATATATATAATATAGCTATACAACAGGTCCATTTCGCTTGACACCACATTTCGAATGTTGACCTGCACATTTGTATGTCATTTGTAGTTTCGACGGAAAGATCGCAATAAGAATATTTATGAGTGTTTATCGACAATATTAGATTTTTTTTTTAGATGATGGAAAAAGATTAAACAATTTTGAGAAAATGTGATTAGAGTCATACAACTGCGACTGAAGTTAAGCAACCACCCACTGCTTTTAAATTCCGGTTAGAAAAATTTTAATTATAATTCCGTCCCGTTCATCATTTTTAATTAGCTCGAAAAGGATAAACTGTATATCATTCGTTGATTAATACTCTACCCAAATAATATCTGCACGATGACGTCAAATGCACATAAACGTTTTTTTCCATTTACATCCGGTACTTTGTAACTGAAACAAATTATCATTTTTTAACGTTAAATTAATTTCCTTTTCCTTTTCTGTTCATTTCATATTTCTGAGATTTTTTAATCTTCAATCGTCTTCAGCAAATTCGAGAACAATATCAACGCATTTATTATTATTATTATTATTATTATTATTATTAAAGATTACTCCAAATTCAAATCATCTACGAACTTTCGGTGTCAACAAAAAATTCCGTAGGCATCGTAAACTTTCAGTCAAGATTAAACAAAATTTCGGAGCGTTTCCCGAACAGCATACACTCTTACACAGATGGAACGAAAACAGTATCAGCGACCGGAGTGGCTTTCTTCATTTCAGACACAATAAGCAAAGCCGAAAAACTACCACCAGAAAGCTCAATTTCAACCGCTGAGCTGTATGCTGTATGCCTAGCATTACAGGAGATATGGAAATCGCGCGCAGCTCATCAATTCATCATATTAACAGACTCGATTAATGCACTCACAAACATTCGAAGCATATTCAACAGCAACCCAATTGTACAAAAAAACCATCAAACCTTATCACAATTACAATCCGCCGGAATAGATATCCAGTTCATATGGATCCCGAGCCATAAAGGAATAAAAAGCAACGAAATCGTTGATAAGTTAGCAAAAAGCTCAATCTCGCTACTTTCAGATCCAAATGCCGAAATCATATTAACAGCAGACGATCTAAAGACTAGTCATAAGAAGAAAATTACAACACTGTGGAATTCCGAATGGGTGTCGACCTCATCCACAAACCACCTCAGAAATATAAAAGGAAAGATAGAAGAATGGAAGTCATCCGACGATCGAAAATTTCGAAAAGAAGAAATAGTTTTAACTAGATTAAGACTTGGTCATACACGTGTAACCCACTCACACCTATTCAATAATGTACCACCCCCTTCCTGTCCTTTCTGTAACACTCCTCAATTCACTCTTCGGCATATCCTAACAAGTTGCAAACATTTATCCGAATTCCGTCAAAAGTTTAACCTATCCACTAATCTATCCCAACTACTGTGGAATAACAGCCCTCATTTAAACGATCTCTTCCTATTCCTTAAACAATGTAATCTATATAATTTAACGAAACAAAATAAAATCGAAGTTAATCACTAAAATATGTAATAAAAAATTTTTTAGTGATTAACTACGATTTTATTTTGTTTTGTTAAATTCATAAAATCACTACTCTCCAATACATCAACATATAATGCCATATAAATAACTTTATACTTTCGGCTTGATAACCTCATAGCTGTGTTAAAGCCGATAAAAATAAATAAATAAAAAAAAAAAGATAAATGGACATTCTTATGGCGTATTTTTAAATATACAACATTTATACGAAGATACATATGTTAGATTACATTTCGAAGCGTAAATCACGGTTTAATGTCTAGTAGATAGGACTAGGACAGCTGGTATAGAAAGGGCAAAAGTGCCACGTTTTAATAAATTTCACACACGCGAATCCAATTGTTGTATAGTTGTCGCGTATAACATTTTACCGCGGAAAGTGTTAAATTATTGCTCAAAAACCACAAAAAGCGGCGTAAACGTTTAACTCTTTATGTCCGGAATAAAATGAATTGCGCATTGATGGTTATGATATTATAATTAATCCTGTATGTATTTCTATATATGTTAAGAATTTATAATTTATTTTACGTTATTTTTAATACTATTACGTCATCGTCACGTTTATGTTTGCGGTATTTACACAGTAAGTTTATACATATTTTGTTTCCTGTGCGTTCTGCAACAATTTATCGATTAATTTATTCATAATCACCCGGTGTTACCTGTGCGCATATAAATCTTATGTAAACGTTATAAAATATTATTATTTTTACTATTATTATTATTATTATTATTATTATTATTATTATTATTATTATTATTAGATTACAGAATGTATTATTTCGTTTAATTCGTTCGTTATAGAATTTACATTGTAAAAATGTTTGAAATATCTTAATTTTATTTGATTTGATTATGAGTATGTTTATCATATTTATTTTTCAATTATTAATTCGTGTTATTCTCATTAACACTAGTTAGTTATTCTTTAATGATAATTCGAACAAATCCGACGATACTTTCAACATGTGTAATTCCAGATCTGTTGTTGGAATACTCCTGTTTTTAAATTATCACACGAAATTTTTAAAAAATTCGGGGGTCTTATTGACTACTTAAAAATTTTCACCATAATTACCGACGACAATACTAGTAATAAACGATGAAATTCTAATAATTACTTTGCGATTACTAGATTACTTCTCATCTGCAATTCACCGTCAGCATGCTGAAATTCCTAAACAAGAAAAAAGAAGAAACATATACGATTCAGAGAGCTCCGGCTCTATGGAATTCCGCTGTTCCTAAATAACGATTTTAACGCTCTGATAAATCTAAAAATTCACACACAATAACATTTTTTAATTATTTATTATTGTAACAATCTTACCGTTAAATAAGTAAAACACAGGACCTGTCTTAACGATAAAAAAAAAGAAAATATAACGAATGTTAAAAATTTAGCCCGTCGGCTAAAACCTTCCTTGAAAAAAAAAAAATCCTATTTACAAATTAAATCTTCGGGTTTATTTAAGGGATCGGATTGATTAGGGTTCTAGAAGTTTAGTTTGCTTCTGCATTGACAGTAGCCGCTTATCGTTTTTTTTCCGCGCATTCTTCGATGACATCATCAACAAATTGTATCCGCAGATTTAACGGTACGGCTTGTAGGATGACATTTCGCCTGGATCTTGTTACGAATTGTAGCCTCGGCACATCCCTAAAGTTGAATGCCATTTTCCTTTTTACGTAACATAATAATCTGCGCTATTTCGAAACAACTCTGTACATATTCCGGTCGTAAACGCGCGTTAAATATATACGTTAAAAATACAACAGCTTTACGCGACAATTCTTTTAAAATGACCAGATGTATCTCGTCGATTCCTGAAGCTCTTTTTTTTTCTTTTGCGTTAATAGAAGTGAATCCCGATAAATGCACCCATATCACATTATTCACCAAATAGAACAGATCATCATAGTTATCTGTCACTAGATAAGCATATTGTACCAAAAGGAGAACAGCATCAGATGTGTAGGAGTATACTTAGATCGCATACTAAGCTGGAAGGTGCATATACAAAAAACAAAAAAAACGACTAGATATTAAATTAACATTACTAATAGCATTCGAACCTCTCCTTAGCCGATAGAGTATTAATATACAATGCAGTAGTAAAACCAATATGAACTTATGCTGTACCAATGTGGGGATGTGCGAAAAATACTAGCGGAAATATAATACTTCGAAATAAAACTTTAAGGCTGATATACAGAATGTCGTCGTGGTACGTTACCAATGAGAAGCTATTCGTCGTGAATGTGGCGCCTGTATGGTCGACGAAAAAGCAGCTGGCTCGAAGACATGCAATGCATACGCGGACACTGCAACGAGCTAGTTGCTGCGCTTCTAGACGTCACGACAGACGATTGAAAAGAAATAGAATTCGCGACCTAGTTTAAGCTGAATACATCAATGGATGTATTCCCCATACAAGAGAACACCCTTCATATTACGACGATCGTCGTATGTTCACGTTATAATAAATCTAAATTTATTATATTGAAGGTGGAAAACTAATATTTAATTTAATTAATATAATAAAACAAAATATATATATAATTATTTATTTAATTAAAGTAAAATATATTAAAATTATTATAATATAACCAAACCGGATTTGTAGTAGATAAACTATTATTATACAATAGTTAAAATTAATTTTAGTTAGTCAATGAAAAAAAAAAAAACAGTAAATTAATTTGACCAAATAATTTTAGTTAATACAGCCAGTAAATAATGAAGAAAATCCAGTAATTTTTGTTTAACAAGGCTTAAGAAAAATGTATAAAAAGGGATGGTTGTTCATTTTCAAGAGAGTTCTAGTTTTTCAGTTACAAAGTTCAGTCGTTAGTTTCTTAATCAAGCCGGTTAAGTACGACAATCCAACTGGCCAGTGTTTGTGACGTTACTGATAACTTTAACCAGAATAAACATTCGGGTGTTGTCTTGATGGACGTAGAAAAAGCGTTTGACACAACATGGCAATGGAATCATATATAAATTAATTAAATATAATTTCCCCCATGTCCCCGAAGCTACACCGTTACCGGTTAAGACTTGACTAATATAAAAATTTAACGTTAATAATTTCTCTAATTTAATTAATATATTTTAATAGTTTAAACGTTAATCTACCATTAACCCTGACTGTTCCACCTAACTTGCAGTATATTTAAAATTATTGTCGCGATGAGACTTTTAAAATTTGTAATATTAACAGTATTATCATATTTTAAGGTAAATTATTTTTTTCGTTAAATTGATCTAGAATACAATAGTGAATTATAAACGATAGTCCGAACGCTTTAAATTCAGATAACAACGATGCAGCTTGATACGTATTCCAGTACCAACTAGTTAGTGACGATATTAAAACTGTCACGTTTGCAGACGATACAGCCAAGAACAAAATCTAGTCCACGAAACTCTGCAGCGGTCTTCAACAAAAATCGAAATCTGGTTGAGACGTTGGCGTATCGCAGTTAACGGAAGTAAAGTAAATGCACGCATTGCGAAACTTAATCTGTCCGCTCGCTACATTAATGGGATCTCTCGACAGAGTTACGTTAAGTATCCGGGGATGAATCTTGACGCTAAATTAACACGGAGCAGACATGTCGAGCAGAAAAGAAAACATCTTGACATAAAATTGAACTTAGCAGACACTACTAAAAATAAACTTTTAATTTATAAATTAATGTTAAATAGTGAAGTTGCGTGAAAAAATAATCATATAAATAAGATTAAACGGTTCGAAAATAAGGTCATTAGGGGCTACTCATTGTTCCTCGTTGGTATGTTTCGAACTACACGTAAAAATATACTGGCCATCAATTTATTAGATATCAGTTTTCAGAGATATTGAAACGAACCAGGACATTTGATTTATCCTCATTTCTACTGGAATTCTAATGGGTGTTTACCCATCACCCTCACGCTAATTAGCATTTCGTAACAATTGTTAGAGCCAGTTGTAATTATGTTATTAAAATTTTTAAAAAAGAGAAAAAGAGATTCTGTAATTATTTTTCTCGTAAATGTCTACGACGGTACTTACAAAATAAAATAGAAATCGCGTCTCAAAAAAGTGTCGCATTTCGAACGTTAAATCGTTCTCGACTTCGAAATTATAAGGTCGCGTCGTTTTCCGATTCGGATAACGAAATACAAATTTATGTTAAGCCGTGACGCTGGTGATAAATTAAAATTCTTGTAAAATATTAAAAAAAAAAATCCAGAAAACTCGCATCGGTTAAAATAATCGAACAGCGATAATTATTCGATTCAAGGACGATCCACGCGTTACCGTGAAAGGAAACCTTTCATTATCGCGAAACTGAACGAAAGGGAGAAACGTCTTTTTCTTCGGATCTCTCTTTCTCCGGTCGTTCGTAAAATACGCAACATTTAGCGGTAAATAATCGAAATAATCTAGACGGCTACGAAAAAAAAAAGAAAAAAACGAATCTCCTTCATCTGGAAATTCTTGCACGTATTTGAACTGGAGTACAAACGAACCACATTGCATATAGCTTCGCGATTTCGCCTCTATTTATAGGCGAACGTGACTGCATATAAGGTTATGATCTGACGGCGCGCATAAGGTGGAAAAGAGAAAGAACGTATAAAATTCCATTTATAAATACGTGAAAGATGAAGAGAGATTAAATTTAAAAAAAAATGATAGTAAGTATCTTACATAATGCGTTCCCGTAATTATACTTATATATATATATATCCATCATCTCCTTTAGACAAGTAGTTTGCTTGGCTCCGATAATTTTTATGCAATTGCGCGCATCGCCGCCTAAAGGCATCGATTGAGATGTTCACGAAGGTAAACCGTATATATATATATATATATATATATATATATATATATATATATATATATATATATATATATATATATATAATATATATATATAAATAAAATATTTTTTAGTATATATAAAATAATAAATTCCGAAGAATTACGAAAAAGATTGACTACAGCAGAATATATGCTCTAAAATTGCACACTATACTCGGCCATAAATTCGAACGATTTAAGACTACGATAACCGAATACAGGGGCAATGCGCAGTTTTTTTTTTAATATAGAAAAATTACTCGTAGCCCGTCAAACTAGTTAGAAAAAATTACGAAAAAATGAAAAACAACGAATTAACTTGATGAGAAATAATAATAATAATAATTCGACTAAATTATGATTAAAATTTGATTTCGTTGACCAGAATGAATGTAAACAAAAGTAAAAGTACCGGTCGTTAATGCGAAGAAGGTAATCGATTCGTCGAGATATATATATATATATATATATACCAATATCGTTATTTCCAATATTATCTAAACTGTTTGAAAAACTACTGATGCCAATAATAGAAACAGAAAATTGGAAAATTTAATACCGATTAGTTTGGATTCGGTGAAAAAAACGTTCAATCGTAGATCAAATATATAGAATCACCAATAAAAGAGAAAAAACCCGTAGAACGTTAGCTAGTTTGCTCGACTATCTTTTTAGACGTAGCCGAACACTTTGACGAGGTTTGGCGTGAAGATCTGAAGAACAAATTGAAAACTATGTTACCTAAGCCATATACAGAAATACTAATACACTTCAGACAGATATTTTAGAATAAAGAAAAATGATAGTTTATTCATTTGAAACCGATCCGAGCTGGAGTCCCTAAAAATCGTGTAAATACCGAAGCGTCCCTAAATACGGCGAATTTGGAACGTCGGCTCGAGAGAACAGAGTGGTATGGACTAATATTAGACTAATTAGATATATCGTTTTAATACATAATTAATTTCTTTTCAGTTAATATGTAAAAACCAAAATTCCATCGGGTAAATTTTGATATTAATATTATTTATTATTAATTTGTTTATTAGTCTATCTGGACTAGATTAAGAGAAAAAAATGTATATTATACATATATATATATATATATATATATATATATATATATATATATATATATATATATATATATAGACAACAGTCGCCTGCTAATTGAAACATGGAAATAGAACATTAAAAGTCGAAAACATAAAGTTACGAAAAATTTATGTAATCGTTTTACATTATTATAAAAAATAAAGAAAAAAAAAACGATAGTTACTCGTAGAAAATCGAATAATAATAATTTACGTACAAGATGTACTCGTAGAAAAGTAAGCATTAAAAAGATACGTGACCGTTTATAAGACGGTTGAGTAATCAAGAAACTCAAAACAGAGCTCTGCAAATGATTTTCAATTTAGAATGCCGGTAAACGTAACGGTCACTTAACCTATTGAAAATTCATAAATCGAATTCGAAACGTTACAGCGCCCATATGTAAGTTAGCCGAAGATCAAACGTGATGAAATTCAAAATAACCAGCACCTATTTAGGTATAGTATATTCAGAAATTGTTGACTTCGTCAATATATATTATATATATATATATATCTTTTTATATTTTCTGATGTGATACTGGACCCGATGATGAACTGTAATAATCAGCCAGATACGATATAGTACTAATAATAATGAAATCAAATAAAATTTTGCTTTTTTACAGCAATAAAATGTTATAATAAAATAATAATAACAATGATAAGAGAAAAAAAAGTACGATGTAATAATTCTAAATAATCAACGAATATCCCGATCTTTCTAACATATTAATTGCAAACATAGAATCCATAAACGTGTGTGTGTGTGTATACACACCTGTACGTAAAATACACACACAAATATTTACACAATATACACACGATGATAATGTTTAAAAGTTGACAGTGTATTCTGTGTCAAAATAATATAATACATTCTAAAAAAAAATACACATAAATAAAAAATAAGTTTTCTGCTAATATCCATTTAGATATTCTTTTTTAAAACCCTAACCCCTATTCGCTCTCTATTCCTCACATTCCCACACACTTACGCACATATATATATAAATATAAATATATATATATAAATATATATATATATATATATATATAAAATGTGTACATTATACACATATATCCCCATATTCGTATACGTACATATATAACAGCATATAGGATCACACTATAATTTAACCAAACACACACACACACACTAACAAGTTCGCATATCCTGACACATGTTCGTATTCGTCCTTGAAACCTTGAAAAAGAAAACAATTAAAAAATCAAAATGGATAGATAAAATTACTGATATAGAAAGATTTTTAAAAAAACATCTGTGCCTCCGAGCCTCGGGGAAGAAGTGAAACAAACACATTTCAATTAAATTCGATACACAGTTCTTTTTTTTAATTTTACGCGGTATAAACACATACACACACATATATATATATATAAAAGCCTACGCATGTGTATAAGTCGACGCGCATAACGCCACAAAACGTGGTTTGAAGACGGGTGTTGGGAGCGCAATACATGCGAACAGGATATATATATACCCGTCTATAATTTCCGCCCGCTCGCTTGCGGGTTAACTCACCATATATACTGCGCCCATAGAAGTTTCACTTCAAAACTGAACATCGTATAAAGTAATCTTTAAGAAAATTCAGTCGTGAATTATCTAAAATTATTTCAAAAATTATCGCCGATGAAAACCACATCCTTTTCAATTGCAGTTTTCACACACCTGACCAACTCGCACTCCTGAATTCCTTAATATCCATCGGGTATCGTCCTCCTTTCTCTATCACTTCCTTCATTTTTTCTAATGACTCCCGTGTTTTCCTCCTTCTTTATAAATTCCTAACCAATTGTAACATCAAAATAACTATTTATCAACACGTTAGTGGGTTGTGATTGCTCCTCAGAAGTGCCAAAAAAAAAAAAAAAAAATATCTAAAATTATATTAAATACGTGATTTACTAAAAAGACATACGCGCTAACAAATACTTTCTTCGTTGCTTGTTATTTTTAATCCCCATTCCTTTACTACACTAGACATAGCCTGTATTCTGAAATGTGATTGAATTTTCGAATTTTTGCTATAATAATAATAATAATTTTTGATTAGATACTTTATTTGTCGAACTTCGTGATGAAATTACATTTTTAGTTTTTAATATCGGAGTTGTCTCTCCTGCATCCCCGTTTAAGCCAAATCAGGAGAGGCCGCTCCTTACAATTTGTTCTCATAATTAATAGTAATAAAATTCTCACATTCACTCGCATTTACCGGGGTTGGGTACTGTTGCTACAATTACTCTCGCATGCATTAGAATTATATTTAAGTTAAAAGGTGACATAATAATAATGATGGTGTTATATTTACAAAATGCACGCGGTTGATAGAATCATATACAGAATATGTACACTGGAAAAACTACAATAATTATTTATTTACATAACTAGGTTTCTCGATGTTACGTGCACATCGCACAAACACACACGCAGATACATACAGATACATACAGATGGTGAAATAGTAATCAAATTCTCGCATACATTCGCATTTCCCCAGGTTGCGTTACCGAATATGTTCGGTGTAACTGCTATTCTTTAAATCGTTTCTTGTTTGCGCTAACTTTTCCTCCCGTTTTACCTGATTATTCCAGAACCCGATTTGCTCATCACGACATTTACATCCTCGTTTATAAGTTCTTAAACTTCTCTCAACGTTATAAAATGTCGCGCTAAATGATCAGATATTACTCGCGTAACCAAATTATCACGATTCGACGATAATATTAGTTAATGAGGGGGGGTTAAAACGGTAAGGATAACGTAACGTTATTTTTCGTGGATGTCTAGCGATCCGTAATAAAACGGTTTAATTACAGATAAAGTAACGAATTAATCGGATACCGTTTCTCACGGACGATTATCGAAACTATAACTAGAAAATTAAAAATGTTGATTATAATTATTAGTTAAAAACGATTACAGTAAAACTAAGAAGTAATAAGAAGAAAAAAAAACACAAAAGTAATTTTGAAACCGTACACGTTTTTCAGATTTTTTTTTTTATATTAGTACAAGAAATAACAAACGATAAAAAATAGCGGTGGTGGTGAAAGGGGATATTAGTAATTAGACGGTTTAAAATTAACATACATATGCATACATAAATTTGCGTGTGTATTTTGATATCATGAAACATAACGTACAATTAAATGGCAATAAATCATTAACCAGTTACCGACGATAAATGACGTTCCCTGATATATATATTTATATATATATATCTCGTCGTATAATACGTGTTACTACACATACACACATATATATATAAAATATGTGACCGAAAATACAGACCATCTTTAATTAACATTACATAATTTCTCATTATGCCACACATATATATATATATATATATATATATATATATGTATATATATATGTGTGTGTGTGTAAAACAAAAAACCACCACTTAAAATTATCTGGTAATTAAGGCGAAAAATTCCATTACGGAATACGACAGATAAAGAGCATACTTATCCGAATAAATTTCTTCCATTTCACTTACTCTATCTTCTAAATTAGCATTAACGCATAAAGCTGTTCTCGATTATTTGAACGAGTCGCTGCTGCACCACCGCACTGTGTTGCTGCAATGGTGAACATCGTCATTATCAATAACTTCAAACTATGCAGCTAATAACACGTACAGCCATTTTACTCTCTACCTTCGTTTCTGCGGTAAATCTTTTTACAGATTTCACTTTTATGGAAAATTATCGTCCACCGATCATTAAGCGTAATATTTCGTCCGGTCGCTAGAGCTATGTATTTCTAAAATTAAACGTCATTTCATTATTCATTTTAGTTTGAGAAACTATTGAAACATTTACAACCACCTAGTTGAAGCGCACCTTCCGTCAAAAAACACATTCCACAATCGACCGAATACAAAGCGTTGTAGCGGTAATAGATAACTGTTAGAAACGAAGTATCGCTCCGTCGTCTTCTTAGACATACGCTGGTCTGCAATCTATTGCCAGGTAACCTATGCTGTTTGGTTAGATGACATCTAACGGATCGAAATTTCACAGTAATTAGGATGCTAAATCTACTTTTTACACTATACAAGCTGGGTTTACTTGTTTCACCTGTATACACAAGATTTGTCCGTAGAGGATGACAGTATCATCACTGCAACATTTGCTGATGATACCACTTTAATGGCTGTTGACCATAATCAGTGGGACGTTACAAGCTTTAGCAAAGGGTTGATTCGGTATGTACGTGAACTAAAAAGTGAAATGCTGATTAAGTAGAAATCCGTCCACGTTCTTTTTACTCCGCGTACTGCTAGTAACCAATACATACCTTGGTAAACAAGCTATTTCATAAGCTGATTCTGCATAGCTATGTACACGTAGATAAACGTATGTCGTGGAAAGTTCATGTCGAAATAAAAGTTCAACAAACATTTAAAATAAAAAAGTACGACAATTACACTGGTTTCAAACCGTATTGGATATGTCCTGCAAACTATACAAACAAATCATTAAACCGATTTGAACGTACGAAATTGCCTTACGGGGTTGTACTGCGCGTTCCAATCGAGAAATGATACAGCGGTGGTCGAAATATAATCTTACGCGCGACGATAGATGCGAATATTCACGTACACGATATTCAATTGGGTGGTTGCAAATTGCCGTAGCAAATGAGTACAATCCGAATATAGTAGATCAAATTATGGAACGAACCAAAAAATAGCAGTCCTTTATAAAAATAAAAAAGAAAAAGAAAATTATTTAGGATCAATTAAATATATATAGGGGAAAATACACGTATAATAAATTTTTTAAAATATTTAAAAAGTACAACATCACGATAGCGATAAATATTAATAAAACATTAATTAAATCAATTTGCAACAATAAAATAGAAAAGAATAGGATATTACAAAAATCTGGAGCGTATAGAATAAACTGCACAATATGTAATAAATTTTATATAAGTGAAACAGGACGTCAAATACACCAGTTTTCATTATAATGTACTTTTAATTATCTCGTTAGATGGTCCATATAAACAATGAGCGAGTTCCAGTTACTTGCGAAATACTTAGGAATGCATCTGGAAACAAAATTAACTTGGACAACCCATATTGATCGTAAAGCTGTCCAAATAAGAGAAAAAATACGAAAAATGTACTGGCTCGTTGGACGGCACCCTAAAATGAAGTTGAAGAATAAATTGTTAATATATAACCCCATCGTAAGTCCTATATGAAAATATGGGATACAAATATGGGAGTCGAAACGTAAAATAATCCAGACAGCTCAGAATAAGCTTCTTCGACTAATTACCAATGTTCGCTGGTTTCAACGAAATGATGCACTCCATGCAAATTTTCAGGTCAAATGGGTCAACGAAGTAATACAGGATTATGCTGACCAACACCACACAAGACTTCATCATCATCCGAATCCGGAGGCCTTGGCGCCTACAGATCGCGTGACTTTTAAGAAAGTTTAAACGTTTCAAACCTACTGACTTGGTTGTTACTAAGTAATATACGTAACAGAGCTTAACCATCGGGTTAAACTTCTGCACATGTTGAATAATCATGATTGCTGCTTATTTAAACTAAAGTTTAAGTTTGCAGTGTCCTTTCTCGGAGCTATATTTAAAAAAAAAAAAAAAGTATTCTTCTTCATATTCACCAACTACATAATGCACGTTCCTTATCAAGAAACCCCGAAAATGTACAATATAATCTTTCGCAATACTGAAGCTTCAAAAAAGACCTGCTGACAATAAGGCCAAAACTCATTAGCAAAATATATCTACCTAGATTGGGATCAGCGGTAAATAGAGTGTACCTTGTACATACACTAATCACCAGCTCGTACCTGCTACCAGCCACCACACCTATATGGGATAAATGCAGAGCCCCGTTAACCGTCAATCATATATTCGAGACCTTCTAAAAATATGCTGAATATCTAAGGAGATAAATTCGGCTATCCCGCACGTCTACAACTGGAAATTCTTACAGACTTCCTTATCAAAACTAATATTATTAATAGTTTCTAGTTATATGTATTATAATTAATGATCGTGTACATCGATTAATAGCCACGAATAATTAAATACTCGTTTAAAAAAAAAAAAATACCGAAGTAGTCTTCGGATTTACTTAGAATAAATATTTTCCTCCGGCTACGTTTATAGTTTGATAAATCAATTTTTAGTTCCTTAAACAAACTATTTTAGATATTTGGGTTCCCATCTACTTCGCCTACAGTCTGTTAGGAGTTTTATTGTAGAATGCTGGTTCGGGTATTTCTGTTGACCTAGTTTTCTCTTTACTAAACGTTATATTAAATTTTTGACCGATTGATCGATGTAAAATTTAAGATTTGTAACTAAAAAATTATTTAACGACAATTTATTACAAATATTGCTTTTATAAGATATGTTCCTTTGTAAGTATTCAATAGTTTTCACGTAAGTAATCTACCCCAGCGGACTATGAGACTCTGAATTAATATAACAGCCGCAATAATGAAGATAATTTCAATTTTATTCGTTTATATTAATTCTTCGTATAATAATAGATATATAAAACGTCACTTTGATAATAATGATAGAGTTACAAAACAAAAAGATATATGCTCATATTCGTAGATCACAGACAAATCATAAATATATGTAATTGATATTATAGAACATATTACCGAACGCAAGTGAAGTCGCGCCGAGCATATCGCCGGGATAAAAATAACAGGCGGTTAAATAAAATTCTATAATGGTGCTAATGAACCGCAAGAAGAAGAAAGGGAGATCACTAACACAATAGATATGATGTTGTAAAAGCGGCTGCAGTCAAAACCGCTCGAAAGCCTTTGCCCAGCAGTGGAATGACAGTGTATCATAGTGACATATATATTTACATACATATACATACAAATATATACTGACTAAGTTATGCACATTATAAGTAACTTTCTTAATGAAATCGTTATTACGTATAAACGTACACATTATTATGTAGATACCATTAAAACCGTGTAAATCAAACTGAAGAATATTTAAAAGAAAAATAATTTGATAGTTAAAGCTTATCCCGGAAGATGTGATTAAAATTAAAATAGACGTTTCCTAATTTTACACGCTAAAGTCAAAAATATCTGCAATTGAAAATTAATATTCATCAGGTTCAAACTACACGAAATAAAATGTTCAGTATGTATACTAATTTTGATTTCAAACTTGCGTAATAGTAAACTGCGCTTCGTTTTCACTTTACGGACATTTTACAAATAAAAAGTGTAGAAAATAAGTGTTGGCGCTATGCGAAAAAACTAGTGTATAGTTTATAAGTGTTTAACTCGTGTATGATAACTATAAATGCATAGCAAATAATGATTGCTGGAATTTTAAAATTATTTCTTTAAAATGTTAAATCTAATGTATTATAATGATTATACATTACTCGAGATGGTTCATTCGTTCCTATTCAACATTAATCATTACCAAGTAACGCAGTATAATTTTATGCCATATATTGTAATAATCGATTTCAATTAGTTTTTACTAATTTTATACAAAGCCTTTAAATTATAACGTAATAATAAATAATCATACATTTTTACTTTTTATAAAGGTACTACTTAATGAACAAACATTTTTATTTTGAAGCGGGAGAGGGAAAAATCTTCAAAAGACGATTTTTATTTACACAGTGCCTCCGGAATGCACTGCTGGGGAACCAAAATCAATGTGTGGGATTTTTACCCGCTAAAAACTCCCTGACTATTGGGAAAAAAAGGTGTTTTAACTTAATGATGGACTCTGCACACATGCAAGCTCCACACTTAGAATCAATTTATAGCGATGAAAGAAAGAATACACATAGTCCCTTCTGCCGTCAATTAAAGCGAGTTGGCACATTAACTAATAACGAAAAAAAATGAAAACAATTTTAAAAAATTAAAGTTAAAAAAAAAATAAAATAAAGGTATCATACCTAAATAAAAATAAATAAAATCGGAAAAGAATCAAAAGAAATTAATAATACCGATATTGACTTATATCCAAAAATTTCTAAATATAAAAATAAAAACTAAAAAAAATTAAAAAAAAGAATAATAGTTGACATCAAACTTCGGCATTTTCAAACGCATAGAAAAATTAGGAAGAAAGGCGTACTCTTGCCAGTTTGAGCTTCATCCCACCTGCCTTACTACTTCACAATCAACAAGGAAGCAATGTGTTTCTTAAATTTTGAATACGAATTAGACTGCACTAAAATACCCTCTAGCAGGATCTAATATTTCAGCTCATTAACACGCCCCCCTTGAACAAAAAATAGTTGGCGTAGTCCCATATAAGGAAGCAATTCGAAGCAGAAATTTTATCATGCTATTTGTTGGCCAGATCAAGAATTCTTTGATTAACATAAATGCCTGCACCATACCCAAAATGGGCCCGAATGAGGCGTTTATATAAAATCGAACGTCCCCCCTAAATGAAAGTCCTCAAGCATTTTTCTCTAGACGCAGCAATTTATTATATATATATATATATATATATATATCCATACACTTCGAAGAAATGTACCGGAAGTGAAGAACGATTTAGTTTGTCAACGGAGGAGACATTTGCAAACATAAAAAATATGCCTTTTGGGTGAGGGAAAATCTTCACGAAGTATTAATATAAGAACAAAAAGATTCAAGTTTAAAGTGCACAACGGAGTACAGTATACACCACAAAGTAGGACCAAGGACAGTGTGAAATACCAAAAGAAAGTGCCCTAACTCCAGCCGACGACCGAAGTTTAAGTGTAACGGAACGATTATTAATATAATCTATAATAATATTAACTATAAAAGGATTAACCAAAATTATCCTTAAGGACATCAACAACTGCAGACCAACAGCAATTGTCGAGTGACCCTTTGATATCGTATGAAATGACTGTAGTGCTCGATCGTTGAAATTAAAGCATGAACAGCATGCTCAGCTGATAAACCTAAACTGAATTGAAAGTAGTGCAACGTGCTCCCAAGAGTAATTTCCACCAGAATTTCATTGATGACTTTTTTTCATAAGTCTTCCCCATACAATTAAGCAAGGAGATAGGTCTTTATAGACCTATAACTCGGACGGATCTTATCCTGGCTTGGAAAGACGCCTCGAAAAAGCTGGCTTTCAACAATTCGGGAAGAGACCAAATTTTAGGCATTTATGCATAATAGTTTGCAACAAAACCCAATACAAAGAGTGATTTTTTTACAATTAAATTACTGACCTTATCATCAGCAGGCGCCTTTTTATTGCGTAAGTTTTTAACTATAATTGTAATGTTAATGAATACACATTTAAAGATATCATTATAATTAAGATTAGAAATCTATATATTTTCCCGCATAATATTAAACTGATGTAGATACTTATTTAACCTATATGCACAACTTTATTTCAGTTAGCGAAATAGTTGGATTATGTACTGATTAGTTACAATAATTATAGATAATAGAACACCTGGTTTACAAATACTAATTCAAATGGATTATCGTTAAATAACGTTACGAGTAATAATAATCTACTTATACATCATCTATTAATAGACTTTTTTGATATTTTACATAATTTAAAGTATCCGGTTAAATATCTTTTTTTCTGAAGTACGTTATATTTCATTTACATTTAGTTGTCACTTATGTATTATTACGATGTGAATAATTTCGAAGGTTTTATTTATTCTAACAAATATCAATTATATGATATTCATTTCGAAATTTTAGTTGGACACTTATAAAATGACACAATTAAAAATAATAATTTAAACTCTTATAAATATTTGATACTAATAGGGCAGACTGACGGAATCAAGATTTATCTGACCTGAGGTGTAAATTATCTAGGTTAAAGTATAATAAGTTAGTTCTACAATAATTAATTTCGCATAAAAATAAAGTAAAATAAAAATAAAAAGCATAGATTAAGCTAGGAACAACAATAGATTTTTCAATATAAAATATAAAACTTTTTTGAACATTGATTTTTATTGTGAATTTTCGAATGTTGTTAGAATCAACAACGCAGGAGTAGCAATAATAATTAATAAGCGTGAAATATCTCGGCTTACACTTGCATAGCTAATATATCGAAATCACATTCAAATGGTGAGCAAAGAATGCACGTATTAAAAAACTATTCTGGTTAATGGGCAGAAATAATGTACTGTCTATCGATAACGTCTTATCTATACTGCAACTCTAAGGTCTGTCTACACATAAGGGTACAGCTGTGGGTTTGTTCAAAGCCAACAAATGCAATAATTATACAGACTGCTCGAAATAAAATTCTTCGACTGATAACAAATGCACCTTGGTATGTAACAAATCGGATAATTCACCGTGATTTAAACATTCACTATTTAAGTGAGTAAGCGATACGCACAGAGCCATGCTGTGACGCTGTAAAATCATCTAAATACCATCGCATCGGGGCTGTTAAAACGCGTACGGCTTACAAAACCCTTGGACTCAACCTAAGGTCATATAGTTACTGGGTGTGTACCAGTGAGTACTATTCCCTTCATATTATGACATTCTCATAAATATATTGCAAAATGATCTTGTCGATCAGTTCGTAGTAAATATTAATGAGAAAAATAAACAAAATTATTTTTCATACTTATAATTTTAAGCGTGTAATTTGTGAATTTCAATTATTCAAATAGGTGTAAATGACATTTCGAAGTATTAAGTATACACTGAAACAGGAACTACTACATTTATTTCAAAAAGCGAAAAAAATAAAAACCTGATTTCATCTAAAAGTCATTATAAACGCATTATTACGAACAATATAAGTACTATTAGTAAACTAAGCGCTTAAACGAGAATATTAGTTAATATTTTATAAACGTCGACAGATTAACAGACGTTTTATGACTACGCCACTTATTTATATGTTTGAAGGTAGACAGCCAGACTGGACACTATTAGCCTATTATCGATGATAATACCTCGAGAGTTATAGTAGTCTCAACAAACGTGCCACGTACGATATATACCTAAACAAATATATATATTTTAAATCAATTTAAAAAAAAAAAAAAAAAAAAGTTATATATATTAAATAACCACTCGACGAAAAAAATGTTAAATATAATTTTATGTTAGAATATTCGCTCTAGGAAATGATCATTAATAATAAATACGGGCTACATACACAGAATTTCCACCCACCAAGTTTTGCACTAGGTCGAGTTTATCCGTCCTTAACTGGTGTTCCTTTCAAATTTTATTACATCGCCCTTTCTCCACCGCTCTAGTTCTTCTTCTTCTTCTACTTCTACTACGTCTTCATCAATAACGTTTACAAGGTCGTTTATTAATATATATGAATACCGGATCATGGATAAATCGTGACTTTTTCTTTAATAAAATTGAAGAAAGAAATGATAACTACGAAATCATCTTTTTCATCGAACGTTCACTTCCGGTGGTATGTCAAAATTATTTATTCGGGAATTACCCAGTACTAATATATACGAATCATCGTTGAAATTACAATCTCCCTATTGCTAGTGATTTAAGACGTTTATACTTTAACCATTCTTCTACATAAATTAATCTCTGCGCGAGCTTTCTGACACTTTCGTTTCGCAAGAGTTTTTTTCTCTCCCCCCCCCCCTATAACTAGCTTGTGCTATCGATAGTACGTACGGTGTCTCTGCAGTTACTTGAGCTGCATCCGTCGAAGGAGACTTAAAATATACAAATTGGATTTAGTTTATGAAGTCCAATGGTCTGCAATCGTCGCAGATCTGACGAGTTATTTATTAGCAAATTAACGGCTGTCCAGTTTTTTTGTTGTTTTTTTTTTTGAAGCGGGAGGGGGGAAAATCTTCAAAAGACACTGATATATTTACAAGTACCGTATATATTTTTGAGAGCAGCACATGCACTCAACAAGTGCTGCTGGATTCCAAAGAAATCAGCGTGTGGGATTTTTACCCACTAAAAAACCCCCTCCCTCTGTTGAAAAAAGAGAAAAATATACATGTAAATACGGACCTCCACATTATAATAACATAATATGTGATGGAAAAGGGATGAAAAATACATAGTCCCTTATTCCACCGAGAAAGCATATAACGAGTTTGTGATTTATAAAATATTATAACAGATCTTGACATAAACTTATATCATAGTATAAATAATAAATTACTGTATACGCTGCTGTTAGAGTGATCATGCAATTGCTTCCCGTTTAATCACATCGGTAATGGCGCATTTGCGATGATTCGTGTTATTGCGGAATCGCTATATAAGTGTTTTATATACATTCCCCACACCCATACTTCTAAACAGGAATAAATATCTGTATATGGTGTGTGATTGTATTATCCAAATGTAGCTTCGAATATCTGCCTGTTAACCGGTAGATTTGGCGAACTTTTAAATTTAATTCATTTCTTTTAGTAGTTAAAATAAAACCTTATCGAAGAAATTAAGTCGACGAACTTTAAACCGGAATATAAAAATAAAAACGCGAATTAGTTTTATACCCGACGTAAATCGGCAGACTACTACATCGTAGTATTAGGTAGCGAAGATTCGAAGAGGTATTATTCCGGTTAGGCGTAGGTCATAGTGTCAATTTGAACGCTACAGATGGTAAATATGAAGAAGTTTTGTTATTGACTGTAGCCATCCGATTATTATTCGTTACAACCATCATGTAAATTTCCCCATCAGCACGATTGTACAAAATATTCCCTGTTAATATGTTTAAACTTGAACTGCGACTGTTTAATTTCAAACCGGTTTTCTATGATTACATAAAATTTTCTCGTTTTAATTACACTAATATTCGGACATTGATATATTAGTTGTGGCGATAATATATATATATATATATATATATATATATATATATATATATATATATATATATATATATATATATATTGGTTATACACCGCGGATATAAAAGTCTAGTCCCAGTGATACACTTAAAATTATTCATCCGAACGCATAGACCCGGTTAAATGACATTTATCTGAATTTAATCCTATACAATTATTAATTACGTATAAATCATTTACTTATTTCGCGTATATTAGCGGTATAAGAAATATTCAAAAAAAAACGTTCAACCGTATGTCAGAGCTACAATACGGACAAGGGTCAGACATGGTCTGATGGCGAAACGCTTAAAATACCCTCGGAAATTATCAGATCCAGACAACACCTGACTAGAAAAGAAATTTACATCGAGATCATTTTTAATTCTAAATCTATTTGTAATTCTATGAAAAAACTTGACATTCTACCGTGTAAACTATTAAACCATCTATTCCGCCGTATTTCCAATATGCATTAATTTTCTTAGTAAAGGAATTCTTACAATTAAATTATCATTCAGCACCCGTAACCGAGATGAGAATAAAAATAATTTTTTACGTTAATTTTAATTGTAATCAACATTAATAAATGTATACTGAAATTAAAGACCGACTCGAAAATACTTAGACCTAGTCAGTAGACAAAATCTCCGTAATAAGCTGTGCAGCCATTAAGCTTTGCATAGATAACATTTTATTTTAAATATAATTGAATTTAACTCGTTAAAATAAATAATTAAACGATTTTCCTTTCAAAATAATTACACGCGCTTTATAATTATAATTCCGCCAATGGGTAGGTTGAATTTTGAGGATTTCTTATTAACTTTATTCGAAAGATATTTAACATTCGATTAAACTTTAACTTATTATCTGGGATTATTAGCGATTTACCGATTTCTTCTGACAGTTTTGACTAATTAATTCTGAAAATTTAAAAGAAAAATTAAAGTTTACATGCATCGAAACCTACTGTATTTTGTAGCGTGGATAAATTAACATGGTTCAGTCCTCTGCAGGTGTTGGGATTAACTGTTTATATAAAGGCTACGTGGATTACTAATAATTAAGTTTGGATAAATGTTAATATTATAATAATAATCCAGTCATCGCATAGTGTTGCGCGTAGGCGGTTTTATTCCCTTTACTTTAGTTTCATATAAACAATCAAATGAATTAATGCCATTACTATTATTAGTAGTAGTGCTTTAATTAATTTTTCAATGTTTATTTATCCGCTTTTTATTTTATTTTATTCGTTTATTCGTATTCGTAATTAATTTTTATTTTATATTTCTTATATTTCGAAATGTACCGGTGTATTGTATTGAAATTAAAATAAATTTGATTCGATTTGATTTCGCGATAAAAATGGGTTGATTATAAATTAACTTAGCGGTTTGTAAATGGCTACGAAATTAAGAAATATTTCTAATTAGCATCGTAGCTGATTTTTCTACTGAAAATTCAAAACCAACCTGATAAGTGATTTGGAGTTTTTTACAAATATTTTTTATGTTATAAATTTGAAAAATAACGTTTAATAGAAAAAAAATTAGTAATTTTTATTAATTTTCTACTTTAATTTCTCGTTTATTTATGTATTATAACATCTAAGTCTATTCTGGAACGAAAGAAGTTCAAACCTGCCGCTGGAAGAGAACGTTCCGAAAACTGCCGATGGTAAAAAAAAAAAGAGTTAATTTTTTCTTTTCTGCACGACTTAAATCAAAAACGGCGATTGAGAGCGGCACAATATACGGACGACGCTGAAATAGTTTTGGAGTCTTGTAAATATCGACAAAGTTAATACCTTTACGACCTAACGCATCAAATTAAAAATACCAAGAACTGTGCCACGAATTTATATATACTATCATCATGGTCATACTGTTCGTTGCCGAGCATAGAAAATTGGGTAGCACCGAAGACAGTAAATATAGGCAACACGTGCGCGCCGCGCAAATGATATTATATGGTGTAGAATTCTCCGCTTTTTCCGTGATAATTAACAGTTAAATGATAATGAAAAATTTTGTTCTGCGAACATAAAACCGCTGGGATGACAATCGAGAGCAATTATGCCATCACGATACATCATACATATATATATATATATATATATTATATACAAAAAAGAAAAAGTGAAAAATGATATTCCTACATTTTGTACACATTTTATAAACAGAAACTGAAGAACGCAAAAGTCAAAAAGTGTATTTTAAATAACGCTTATATATAGCAGAAAACATTAAGTAGGACTAAACAAAATTACCAATGAACAATTGTAAATAATAAAAAATAAATGGACTTGGAAGATAATTAATTGACACACACAAAATTTCTAATTCCCCTCAAGAGTATTGTGGTCGATAAGAACTTCTTAATTGCTTGCCTCCATTCCTTGATATCATGGACGCATGTTAAAACTAGCGTATGTGCTACAGCAATCTCTGTATCTGTCCATATAGTTATATCGTTCATCCCTTCGGGCATACACCATTCATTCTCCCTACAGCCCGATTATACCGTAACACTACTTCCCATTTATCTCGTTACGTGTCGTTCCCAGCTCGCCTCGCGATAAGCTACGAATATATTAAAAGCGCGTGTTTTCGTCTTGTTAAATGGAAGAAATACAAAACAACCTGTTGTTCAATGTCGTAGGTGTCAAACATTTGGACATATCTTACTGTAATAAATCTATCGCATGCTTGAAATATAATGAATCACATCTAAGCGGCCATTCTACAGCTGCAACTTCAGAAACTTTTGTTTTGCGCTAACTGCGAACGAAACCACACTTCCCACTCTGTACAATAACAGAATATACGCATGTGGCCTCCAAAAAGTTGCGGGCAACTTATTGGGTTACATAAAAAGGAACAACGCCTGTAACTGAAATCACTTGTATTTTACCATATTGCATTGATCAGTAGTAACGTTAAACTCTACAGCTTTTATAACCGTTCTACAGATAAAATGGCGGAAAATACACCTTATTAGAAGTCAGAAATAGATGCAAACTAGAAAGTATATTTATTCAATTGCCACAGAAAAGAAGACAGTGGGAAGGGAAATCAAATGCGTAGGTTCAAGTTGAGCAATGTGTTAAAAAATGCTATTTAAAAAGAAAACAAATATAAAAACGATAATTACATATAGAGTGAAAATGTGAAGCTTTAAAAAGTACATCTTTAAAAAACTTGAGATGAGGATGGCTCGAGAAAGTATTATTAAGATGTTGATAGAAAAACAAAAAAGTATATTATAGCGGCAGTCGGGTGTAATCGATAATATTTTTGATATGTGCATATCGTCGACCGTTGTTTGTTTTACATTTTCCGTAATATTGTAAATTGAAATATTTGCCAGTATTTCAACCAGTTTGCCGGAAATTTTCTTATCGGTTTAAATGTTGTCCCTCATAGAAGAAGGATATATATATATAATATTATCAGATTTTTAATATTTATTTTCATTTTATTTGTAAAATTGTGTTTTTTTAAAAAATTTTGTGGTTATATATTTTTATATTTTATATTTTACGTTTGGACATTATACATTCCTTTAAAATTCCAACAGTATACAACTTTTACAGAATCAGGAAAATAATATTGAAAAAAAAATTAATATAAAAAAACTAAATTAATAAACAAATATATTGATATTAAATTTCAACAAATCAAAAAAATAGACCGACAGAAGCAGACATCGTTTTTGGATCATATTTTCACAATTACCATCACATATTTTTAAGTAATTATATTTAATTTATATTTTTAAAATTATGATTTTTTAAATTTTTCACTTGATAATGGCGTAAATGCCGAAAAGCTTTGTGTTTTCCTTAAGAAAATAAATATTAGTGATTTAACTAATTTTCAATTGATTTTTTTATATATATATATACATATATATATATATATAATTTTCGAATGCCCAAACTACAAAACCTTAAGGCACATCAAGAAAACAAATCTTAAACAACTCAAAATTTCCAAAAATTTGCTTTCCACTTATACTTCATCCTAGATTTCAGAACACTAATGTCGTCACATAATGGTCCGTTCACACATCACCATGTGTCTGTGTGTATCTGCGTGTGTGTTTGTGCGATGTGCACGTGACATCGAGAAACCTAATTATGTAAATAAATAATTATTGCAGTTTTTCGAGTGTACATATTTTTTATATGATTCTATCAACCGCGTGTATTTTGTATGTATAACACCATCATTATTATGTCACCTTTTAACTTAAATAACAACAACAACAAAGTATATTTGCCTAAGTAATAAACATACAAGAAAAATATAAAGCAAGGGGTTACAAACATTGTGTACCGGGAACACCTTACCACAATGACACAGTAAAAATATAAATAATAAAACAAAACAAAACTTTAAATGCTGCAGGAAAAAAGTAAATAAAAACCTGCGGCTAGAAAATAAACACGTTTTCTAATTACAAGTAATACATGATAGTAAAGAAACTTAAGTCTAAGCTACAAAAATATAATGTATAGGTTTTAAGTTCTTAAATGAATACTATGTATATACACACATATGTACATATATACACATATACACATACACATATAAAAAGAGGATGACAAGGGTGTCGAAGGTGCTTAGTAATGGGGTTAAATTATAATTAAAAAATTAAAATTAATTACTACATAATGTTATGTTTAAGTCGTCTGTGTTTATATTTGGAATACATGAAACGAAGTTGCTTAGAATCGTAATTGGCAATAGGAGACGAGTACATTGTTTTGGTGAGAGCATTTAATAAAAAAGTCAGTCGATAGCTTTAGAACAAAATCTCTAATATAGTGCAGGTCAGTAGCTTCGTGCATACTGTCGATTCTGGCATAGCGAGGTGCATTGAGAATACATCTGAGGCATCTGTTTTGAATGACTTGCAACGTGTTAAAGGAGGTTTTTGATATAGAGCTCCAGGAAGGACAAGCGTAGCAAAGTATTGGGCGGATTAGTGCTTTGTAGAGGATTATCTTGTTGTTAATGTTGAGGAAGGACTGGTGATTAAGAATGGGGTACAAGGAACAGAAGGCATTGTTTGTCTTAATTGTGATATTATTTATGTGTTTAGTGAAAGTAAGTCTATTTGTCGAGGATTACACCAAGATAACGAACCTTATCGCACCACTCTAAAGTGTTTCCCTGTACCATCAGATTGTCAGGTAGAGCAGGTCTCCTGCGGGAGAAGAAAATAGCTTCAGTTTTGTTCGGGTTAATGCTAATTTGCCATTTATTGTAATATTTAAGTACCCGCGATATCCCATACTGAAGTCTATTACGAATTGTGCTAGGTCTGTAGGAGCTGCAGAATATCGCAGCGTCGTCTGCAAATAGTCCCGCTTGCGTGTTAGGTGAGTTTGGAAAATCATAAAGATACAGGGAAAACAAAAATGGTCCGATAATACTGTCTTGCGGGACACCCGCAGAGCAAGATTTATGAGACGAGGCAGCATTAGCTACAGATACATAAAAAGATCTATTGCCTAGGTAACTATTGATTAAGTGAATTAAGCACGTTGGAAAGTTACATTTTATCATTTTATAAAGAATACCTGCGTGCCAAGTTGTATCGAATGCTTTAGCAACGTCAAATAGTACCATGCCGGTATGCTTATTTAAGTTGAAGTTATGGGTAATGGAGTCGGTTATTCTGCATATTTGTTGGGTTGTAGAGTGATGAGAGCGAAAGCCTAATTGAAAGTTTGAAAGTATATTATTGTTGTCGACATAGGATAATAATCTAACATAAATCACCTTTGCCACAATTTTACTTAGGTTGCTCAGTAGACTAATGGGGCGGATGTTGGAAACCTGCGAAGGATCCTTACCGTGCTTGGGCAAGGCGATGATTTTGGCAAGTTTTCAACTTTGCGAGAAGTATCCCAGTTTAACGATGCCGTTCATAATGTCTGATAATACAACAATGGCGGAATGAGGGAGTTTCTTGATTATAAGTAATGATATATTATCAGGGCCTACCGAGTACTTTAATTTCGTTTTTTTGATGATATTGGATATTTCTAGAGGACAAATGACGTTAGCACAAGTTTGGGTAAACTTAAATATAATTCTAATGCATGCGAGAGTAATTGTAGCAACAGTACCCAACCCGGGTAAATGCGAGTGAATGTGAGAATTTTATTACTATTAATTATGAGAACAAATTGTAAGGAGCGGCCTCTCCTGATTTAGCTTAAACGGCGATGCAGGAGAGACAACTCCAATATCAATAAAACAAGAAAATATTGTAATTTACATAAAAAATTACGAAAACAATTTCGATAAATCCATTTTAATAATGTTCAATAAATTAACTATCGCGAATTTTTGTTTATTCTCCAAATGCAATTTAATAATTTTCGCGCACCAAACTTGAATTCTGGAACTAAAAGATCGAATTATGTCATTCTATGGATTTTGTACGCTATGCGAAGCGTAGAAATGAATACGTAAACAAATTGTAAATCGACTTGCCAATTATACCGCGTTCGTTTAAGAAATGACATATTTATATAACCGTCAAAAAAAAAATAGGTTGGTGTTTTTTTATAAACGTAAACAAACTGCTTTAGGTACATTCGAAAGAAATTAATAATTTAATTGACCTTAAACCAGCTGCTTTAGTTCTTAAAATTATGCACACGTGAGAGCGAAAAAAATAAAAAAATAAAATACGGCAACCCGGTTATTATATTTAAGATGAAGAACGAACAAAAATCAGCTATAGTGTTTATTTATTTTCTATTTTTTGTTTTATATTTTAAAAGTACCTCTCCTATACGTATAAGATTTTATTGTAACCTCGAATATGATTATAATTATGATTATTATCGCTATAATATATATATATATATATATATATATATATATATATATATATATATATATATATATATATATATATATGAACTAATAGAGTGTACGCGGTTACACGTATAGTATAACTGTTATTAGAGAAAGTCGCTGTGTTTCATTTCTGTCACGACCTTGCATACCTTCACACTAATTATGCAAACGGTTTTTCGGTTCACTTAAGATGTCGATTTTTATCGCCAGTGAACTACGTTACATAATGGTGGAAGTATTCATTATTTATATAAAAATCGCGTGCATTTCTCATATCAAACTCTTAATTCGTAATTCTAAGTCGAACATATAGCCCAAACTAGACAGACATGGTAATTTCGCTGCTCGAGTCTGTATAATTGACGAAAAATTCTTCTATTCTTTAAAAATAAAACAACAAACTATTCTAAATGGACGATTTTGTTATGGTTGGGTTTTTTTAATAACGCTACTCCGCCATAATTCTGGAATGAAATTTTATTTAAAAATAGGAAAACGAGAGATTAGCTTACAATCATTGGTGGAACACAATATCGTACAGACGACCGTCATTTGCAACAATACGTTCATTCAGTCTGTACAAAATTGTCGAAGACTTTTAAGGGCGTAGGTCGCTGAATTCTTAAAATCATCAGGTCTTTCAGATCTCATGGACGTGTTTCGTAAACGCGTCTCTTTTTGATTTTCGAAATTCCGCACTCTGCGCTATCGTGATCGATTCAAGCTGAAAATATTCACGCAAAACGCACACTCCTCAACTATAACTGGACGAATAAAAATCTCTCCTATGTACAATAAACGTGGAGCACGCGGTTTGCGTTGTAGCAGGGTTACCAACGTCTTCTCTGGGTTACCCTATATTTAATTTAACACTTTATAATGAACTTAATATACCACGTAGCAACGAATTATATATATATATATATATATATTTTAACGTATATTTGTAAAATAAACAAAAATCAGCGCGTGCACATTCGCACTCTCACGCATCCCTCGTTGTTAAAATTTATTACATTCCATCCAGCAGTTGCTTGTCGACGGATTTATATGTATTTATTCACTTTCTTTCGCATTCGATCTGTGCAAAATGTACAATTTGTCTTATGAGCTAATTAATCTTATATTGTTCCTTCATTCACACACGCGCACGCATACTTTTTTATTCCTCAGTCACTCGCATACTCTAAATTACTCTCCCATACATTTGTTTTTCTCATTTCAGTTTATCTCAGTTTGCCGTAGCGGGCCATCCTTTGTTTTTCTATTTATCTCTTTCGTGTTAAATTTTGTTATTTTCCCCTCTTCATTAATTTATGTATTGATGCGCTATTACATTAATATTTTCGTCTTGTTGTAGTCACCTTCTTATATTAAGGCAACCTAGTCTTTTTTTATTTAACATTTCATCCGGTACAGAGTTTAACAGTTTTGCTATTATGTACCTATCGGTTTATTCTCCACATTTTGTTTTCATTACTGGCGTTTTATATTTCAAGGTTTTCCTTATGCTATAATCTGACAATACATTTTTTTCAACTCTCACGAACTTTTGTTTGGTCAAATATTCCCACAATTTCACAAATAAATATATACCAGTTATATTTAGTACATTTTGGGCCTTCGTAAGTTCATTTAATGATTTTTCACTCGTTTCAGGTATTAGTTTGAAACATTTCCTTTGAAGCCTGTTTATTTTCTTCATATACCATTTTTTTGCTATTCCCCATGCCTTGCACTCCATATCTTAGTCTCGATTCGATTAAAGCATAATATACTATCATTAAAGTTTCTTCACTTAGATAGTTTCTAAGCGTATATAGCGACGGTACTGGTAAAGTAAACCGATAAAACCTCTCCCTCTCTGTGGAATATATTTACTTACATTTCTTCCAGATAATCTTACAAATACGATTAAAAATGTCAACGGCGCACACATGTGACTTTTACGATAATTTCACAATGGCAGAATAACATATGCTTCTTGCACACCCTGTTCTATCAAGCGCATTGGCGATCATGTATATTGGCCATCAAAACTTTCTAACTCCTGCACTTTGCCTAGTTCTTGTCTTGACCATTCAATTCCTGAACTTGGACTCGTCAGCACTTTTTCCGTCTTCGCGCAGCTTCTCATTCCGATTACTTGTCCGCGGAGAATAAGTTGGTATTTATTTCCTCTGATTAGACGATCGAAATACATTATTTTTTCATACGTGTAATCCATTTCGTTATCACTCTTTGTTTTGGCTATCTCTAAAAACTTTTTGATTCGATGTTTTGGTTATCCATTATATTTTAAACTTTTAATCGAATGTTACTCCTAAATTCCACGTAGTCAGATTATATATATATATATATATATATATATATATATATATAGGTGTGTGTGTGTGGAGCTGTAACCGGAGCAGGGCGCGTCCACAGGTGGAGGATAGTGGAATGGCCTATAGATATGTAGGTTAGCTGTGAATAAGACATTAGTCAAATAACCAGTCGCGGACTAACAGCGGCTACTGGTGGAAAGTCTGTAGCAAACGATTCCAGCAGCAACAGGGCAATGGGACACGAACATGCAGATGGACAGCTTGAGGAACTGCCTACTAAAAGCCTGCATACATCCTACGACTGTCTCTCCCTCGGCGGGTTATGTCGCCCTAAAAACCTATAATCGTTACCTCCTCAGTAACAGCCCGCTGCCTTGCGGTTTAGATATTTATCCAAAGGCTAAGGGAGACAACCCCGACAGAAAATAAAGATGCAGGATTCTATGTTTAACACCCCCTGCTATTATAATAACACTAACTGACCAACTATACAAACATTCAAAGGGGGATAAATTTTGGAGATAAATGAATGCACAACGAAAATAATAAAAACAAATAAAATACTAATAAAAACTATCAAATAATAATAAACCGGGCAGTAGGGATAAAATGTATCTCCCAATTTGCCTGGCCAGTAGGAGTGATTAGCCCAAATTTTCCCCTGATATGACTGTACGAAAAAGAAAGGCCGTAACTGCCAAGCCATAATGGGCGGCCGATTAAGACCTTTGCACTCCACCCGCCTACTAAATATATAAATATGGAGTGCATAACCGTATGTAACAAAAATAATATTGGATGTAACAAAAATATTACTGGATGTAACACATATACAATCGAATGTAAAGATATCATAGGAGGTGTCAAGCATAATAGTAAAAATACAAAACGTACAGAAAGTAGCAAGTTAAAATTCAGCGTCGCCACATTCAATGTAAGAACGCTCTGTACAGAGGACAAATTAGAAGAACTGGAACAATGTAAGAACGCTCTCTACAGAGGACAAATTAGAAGAACTGGAAAGTGAACTAAAAGAAATAAAATGGGACATACTAGGGTTAAGCGATGGGAAAAATTGGAAATGGAGATTTGAAATTAAAATCGGATAATGCGCTGTACTATTCTGGGTTACCTAACACATGACGAAATGGTGTCGGATTTATGGTCAATAGAAGGATGCATCAAATAGTAACTTGATGGGTGGCTTAATGATTACATGTATATTCATTTATTAAGATGATACTCTGTTTTATAAAAACTGTATTTATATAGTTATGTTGTGTAAGTCATTGTTAACAAGTTGTTTTTATTTTTTCTTTTCTTTTGTGTTATCTTATATTATTTCCTTTTAATAACAGTTATTCCTCTATGTAAGCTTGTAAGTCACAAGCGTATACAGTAATTTATTATTTATACTATGATATAAGTTTATATCAAGATTTATTATAATTTAATTCAATATTTAATAAATCACAAACTCGTTATATGCTTTGTTGGTGGAATAAGGGACTATGTATTTTTCATCCCTTTTCCATCACATATTATGTTATTATAATGTGGAGGTCTTTGCATTTGTTCATGGACCTCTATATTTACGTGTATATTTTTCTCTTTTTTTCAACAGAGGGAGGGGGTTTTTTAGTGGGTAAAAATCCCACACGCTGATTACTTTGGAATCCAGCAGCACTTGCTGAGTGCATGTGCTGCTCTCAAAAATATATCTGGAACTTATAAATATATCAGTGTCTTTTGAAGATTTTTCCCCCTCCCGCTACAAAAAAAAAAAAAAAAAAAAAAAAACTTGATGGGTGGCAATTTCAGATAGAATAACATATATAGTAGTTCAGACATCAGATAAGACCAGTCTTAAAGTTATTCAAGTATACGCTCCGACAGTTAATAGCGAAGAAGAAGAGCTTAACGAATTTTATGATAATCTAATAGAAGCTATGCAACAACAATCCACAAATATTTTGATGATCATCGGAGACTTTATTGCAAAAATAGGCATTAAACAAAATCAATACGAAACAGCAGTTGGCGATTTACGGCTCGCAGGGAAAAACGAAATAGGAGAAATACTCTTAAAATTCCTTGAAAACAATGGACTAAGCGTAATAAATACCTTCTTTAAGAAAAACAGCAAGAGCAGATGGAGTTGGAGAAGCCCCAACTTTACTTATAAAAATGAAATCGACTTTATCATTGCGAATAAACGCAAAATAGTGCAACATGTATCAGTGATAAAAAAAGTTAACACTGGAAGCGACCATAGGTTGGTAAGAAGCATAGTGTATACATACCCATAAAAGGAATAAATTTCACTACAGAAAAAACAAAGTAAATATAATTGACCCTGATAAATTAAGAAGAAACAAAGACGGATATCTAGAGGAACTAAAACTACAGATTTAAAAAGCAGGAAATATTACAACGTTAGGAATAAATGAGCAAAATGAACTGATTACTAATGTTATGAAAGAAGCTGTGGTTAAAGTTACGCCGAGGACAAAAAAAGGAAAACCCGAAAAATAACGCCACAAAACATCTAATGGAAAAAAAGGTAGAAAATGAAAGTTAAAATACATAGAAATCAAGTTGAATGGCTAGAACCGAATAAATTGATAAGGGAACAAATGAGCAAAGATATACGCCAACATAATAGAAGTAATAGAACGCAACGAAGGTCCGATCAAGAAAGTAATGTCTACAGAAAGTAAACTACTGACAAAATTGAAAAACCACAACGAGGATATTTTTACTGACAAAATAGAACTATTGAAAGAAACTGAAAGATTTTACACAGAACTATATGTTACAAAGGTAAAACCGAATATTAAAAATCAGATAACACAGATACTAACTTCAGAAAACACAGAGAGGTAACTTACCAGAAATACTAACTTCAGAAATTACGTTTGCAATGAAGAAAGTAAAAATAATAAATCAAGTGGACCAGATAATATAACACCAGAAATGATTAAAGAAGGGAAATGCCTGAAGGAAAACAACATCCCCGGTTCATAGAAGGAAGCAGATGTCGCCTTAATAAACACGAAAGGTGATACGACTAAGCTTGAAAATTATAGACCAATTAGTTTCATGTTACACACTTACAAAATTTATACGAGCATTATTGCAAATCGGCTGATGAAGCAAGTGGATTATTATCAACTCAAGCAGGTTTTAGATCCGGTTTCAGTACGCATGATCATGGTGCATACTATGAGAATTTTAATTTCAAAATGCAATGAATACAATGTAGAATTACACATGACATTCACAGACATCCATAAAGCCTTCGATACAGTAGAAATATGGACAATAATAAAAGCTCTTAGCGAACAAGGCATAGAAGACGAGTATATAAACATAATAAAAACTATATATGAACTCGCCTACTATGAAAGTACGACTTGTTGAAAAAACAAATGAAATATTAATAAAAAGAGAAATTAGGCAAGGGGACACAATATCACCTAAGATATTCATAGCATTCCTGGAAGGTATGTTCAGAAATTTAAACTTGGAATCATACGGTATTAATATAGATTGGGAAAAACTCAATCATTTGCGTTTTGCCGATGATGTGTTAATCAGTAATAGCGCACATGCTTTACAGGATATGGTAAATGACCATCATAGTTGCTCTAAAGCAGTAGGATTGAAGATAAATATAGATAAAACGGAGGTCATGTCAAACTCACACTTGTTACAGGAAATAACAATAGATGGGCAAATATTGGAGCAGGTTAATGAATACGTATACCTGGGCCAAGTAATCACGGGAGACAAAGAAGCAATGTATAAAGAAATTAAAAGACGGACGCGCCTTTCATGGATAGCGTTTGGAAAACTAAATAATGTGTTGAAAAACGGAGACATACCGAACTGTTTAAAAAAGAAAGTATATGAACAGTGCATCCTCCCAGTGCTCACACACGGAGCGGAAACGTGGTGCCTGACAAAATATGTTGTTAGAAAACTGGTCGTAACGCAGAGTGCCCATGAGAGAATAATGCTGGGTATCAAGAGGCTGGATCGAAAACACAATACGTGGATAAGGCAGCAAACCAAGCTGGTGGATGTAATACAACACGTAGCTAAATTAAAATGGAACTGGGCTGATCATGTCGCTAGAAGGACAGACGATAGATGGACCAAAAGAATAACGCAATGAAGATCGACAGAAGGGCACAGAATTCGTGGTCGCTCGTGCATGCGATGGTAAGACTACATTCAAAAGTCAGCCGGAGTTAAATGGATGAACGATGCTTTGGACCAAGTACAATGAAAAAGGAAGAGGAACACTTACATCCAGCAGTGGATAAAAATAAGCGAATCGTGTTCGTGATATATATACATATACTAGAAGTTACTCACGGCTTCGCTTGTATAATTATTTTTTTAATACAATATCACTGCATCTTTCTTTTAATATTAGTATACGTATATATATATATATATATATATATATATATATATATATATATATATATATATATATATATATATATACAAAACTACAATTTTCCCTCTTCATTTTCATTATCCTTTCTTTGTATTGCTATTAAATGTTGTCATGGCAGGAATTTGAATCAGCTTTCCATTAAGGGTGTTGTTATATGAAAGGAAAGATTTGTATTATACGAATATTTTTATATTTTCTTAAAAATCTACCCCCACCAAGAATGTAATGAGAGATCATCAATTATATGGCTGTTTGGAGATATATATATATATATAACAGCTGATCTAGCAAGTGAAAAGCCTAGTGGACATTTTCATGGGTGAAGTAGTACTATGCAGTATCCATTGCCCAAACGGAACTAATGAAAATCTACAAAACTCATTTAAATAAGGATACATCACTCTAATAAGGCCGAAATTGGATTATGGAATCCCTGCTTATACTACAACGAGTTCGACATTATTAAAGTCTCTAAACACGATCCAAAATACAGCTCTAAGATTGGCAACTGGAGCCTTCCGAACATCACCAATAATAAGTATTTTATGCGAAGCTTCTGAATTGCCCTTGCAATTAAGAAGACGATACTTGACCATACTGGCTCTGGCTACTCAAGGAGATACCGATCTTCCCAGTTTGCACAAACTCATTCAAGCATATAACGTCGAACTCCCAATATTAACTCGCGAAAACCTCGATGTTATTCCGCCTTGGGCACAGTTGCACACACAAGTGAATCTAACGTTCTGTAACATAAATAGAAAAAATGTTAACAAGATCAGAGAAACTTTAAAGGAGATTAAAGAAAACCATGCAGAATATGAATTTATATACACAGATGGATCGAAATCTTCAGCAGGGGTAGGTTGCTCGGTAGTTGTTAATGATAACGTAGTTCTTCAAATTGCTCTTCCAGTTACGTTTTCAGTCTTATCAGCAGAACTATACGCCATTAGATCCGCAGTGAATTACGCAGATTCCAACAGAAAGAAAAATTTCATTTTATGTACCGACTCCCTTTCAGCATTAAGAACTCTATTAAATAATGAAAATTTGCATCCAATAGCCAACGAAATAAAACTCATGTTACAAACTACATCTAAGAACATAATACTTTTGTGGATACCAGCTCACTGCAATATATATGGTAATTCAATAGCCGACGTATCAGCAAGAACAGCCGTTTCGCATCCGCTTCTAAATATCCATGTACCGATAGCTGACTTCAAAAAATACTTAAAGCATCATTTCGAATCGACATGGAATAGTAACTGGCAGAGAATATCTACGGTGAATAAACTACGATCGATAAAATTATCTTCAAAACAGTGGCACTCAGCACATCGTAGTAGCAGAATGGAAGATATAGTATTATGTCGATTACGGATAGGGCACACAAAATTAACACATATTCATCTATTAGAAAAAAGTACGCCGCCAACGTGCCAACAATGTTGTTGTCAGTTGACCGTCGAGCATATATTGGTAGACTGTCCAATTTACGACAAATACCGAAAACAGTACGGGATCGCATCGCTCGACTTGCAAAGTTTGCTGAGGGATAACATGGATATCATTAATAGAGTTTTCGAATTTTTAAAATGTATCAAATTAACGCATTTGTTATAATTATCTTAATACCTTTGTTGTAAACAGTTAATATCTTCGTTATAATTATCTAATACCTTAATTATTTAATACCTTTGTTGTAATTATTTTAGTTCCGTGCCTCTAGCTATAATTGCGGTACACGACACGTAAATTTAAATAAAATAAAAAAAAAAAAAAAGGATACATCATGGAGTGAACAATGGTGTTTTAAGATTAAGGAGGAAATTCTAGTCGATTATCGATTGATAATAATATGGTTATCAATAATGCAGTTAGATTATTGCACCTAATTATTTATATCTAACAGTTTATAACAATTATTTCATAAATTGTTCTATAACTCTTAATTTTAGCTGGACTTTTCCTTGGATTCAAAATTGCAGTAGTCAATATTTTAGCTTAGATCTAAAATGTTTCAAGAAATCTGGGAATATATCATCTCTTCCACTTACCTTTTTTGCTTCATGATCGTAATTCTTGTTTCTAAACAGAAGGTCTCAGCAAACTCTAACTGGATCTTAGCTTTTAACGTTATTTTTGAAATTTTTTTCTTATTTTCATGCTAAAGCACTAATCAATTTTTGAGCGAGTGTTTTCAATAAAATTTCTTGTAACAGCTTCTATAACTATTTGAGTACTCTCTCTGATAGTTTCCACGCTTTTTTTTCTTGAATGTGTAATGTTACGTATAGACAACAATTATTGACCACCTTTCTTTCCTATTTCCCCAGTTTAATATATCTGCCACATTTCTATCATCTGTTTTCTTATACATATTATTAAACTTTAGTAATTTAGCATTCTAACTTTATATATATTTCTTAAATACATTGGAGATATATATTGACAATAGTAAGTCTGTGTTGACGTCTTTAGATTTAATTATAAAGAGAATGATAATTTGTGGCCTAAGGAGATGAAACATAATCATTTGTATTCTACTTCCACTTTACAAAGTAAAAAGTATATGAATATTTGGGATTGTGTACTGGTGTAATTTATCAAATTAACCTAGGCTTTACAGTAGTTTCATTTTTTGCTACATCCTCACAAAGTATATTAAAATCACCAGAAACTACAGTGGAAGGAACCAATTATAGTAGGTAGTATATATGAAGCTTTTTATAAAATGCTTGTTTATAAATACTGCTTTGCTTGTGTTAAGTTATTCCATTGTGATAACATATAAAAAAGATTCTATATTTCTCTTGGTCTTTCGATAGTTAATTCTCACTTTAACATATGAAGTAATTTCATTATACTTACTATAGATAACACCTGCTTTCATAAATCCAAGTATTAGTAATTCCATTTTGCTTACTAAGCATTCTTAGACAATATGTTCCTCTACATAGCACATGCACGGACACACAAACACATTGCCTTCATTATCACATGCTACACTGTATGGTATTAATAATTTAAATGATGTAATCAGCAAGTTTTTTTTTGTTATTCTTGGATTATAAAATATAGTAAGATTTAAAAATTTTTCCTTATATAAGAGTAAGGTTAATTTATGTATGTTATTTTTCCCTTTGTGTTCTATTAATTGCAAATAACAATGAATGAAAAAAGTGTTAATGTTGGTGAGTGGGAACTGCTTATTTTAATGTGTGGGTTTTCACTAGCATGATAAAAAAGTTCAAACTAAAATTGTATTATATGTGATAAAATATTAGACAAATTTTGAATTACAGGCGATTCATCATGTAATCATAACTATTAACACTAAACAAGAATATACATTACATTTTGGCTCCCTGCTATTTATGCAAGGAAAGTTGAACTTTGGCTTTTGTAAAAATGAATATTGTTTTCACGTGTTATGCAATGGATTACACTATTACATAATATATAAATACGATACTCATGATTAATTTATTTGTACTTTATTTTGTATACAACGAGTGAGGCAGGAACCAGGGGGTTAGGCTGTGAAGTGGCTGGAAGATAAAGCCTAGTATCTTATAAATAAAACTGACACATCTTATATGCATTATACTATGTATTGATGTATCAGATTCTAATAAATGAACCCAGTTTCAAAAACTGTGGGTAAGATGAAAATACTTGGGGCTTCTAAATTTGAAATAATAATAAAATCTAAAAATAATTAATCACTTGAAGGAGGAACTATCTATATATCAACTTTGCAAGATGGTGTTTATACAAATCAAATTTTGTAATATATCTTTTTGTACATATGTGTGTATAGGCATGTGAATAATTAATGCATCTATGGGAATACTCGCATTTATGATATTACAAAAATAAAGAGCATTGGTAGCGATCTAGTTCGCAATCATCATCATAATCGTATTGTTTGTTGCCGAACGTCGCGACTAACTAATACGTTTATTTTTATGTACAAAATGAGCTAGCATTCAAGGCACTATTTATATGCGACGCACATGAGCGCACATATAATGTTATACAGAATGGGGTGCCACTGTCTTCTCCGCAATAATTAAGAATTAAATAATAATGAAAACTTTCTATGTCACCTGTTGGTTTCGAACCCCCCAACCATCGAGTTGACAGGCAAACACTCTAGCAACTACACCACCGCAACACAAATAAAGATTATTAAATATGGCGAAATTCAATCTAAAGAAAATAGTAATGAGCAATATGTAGGAAAAGTACCACCCTGGATACATAAAGACCGAGATGAGACTTTCACAAAAGTGTGCACCATAATTGATAACACCTTTATATAAAAAAAGGTTAAAAGGTGTATACAAATAATATATATTATTGTTATTATTTATGTTTTTTATTTATAACATAAAAGTTTCTTTGCTCTCCATATTTATAATATATTACACTTATTCCATTTTAAAAGCTACGTAACTGGAATATCCTATGGAAACTGTGAGGCTTATTTTTCTTTTCATCGCAGCATATAAGTATATATTATATATTTCATTAAGCTTTTAACAAGTGACAACCGCTTAAATTATCTAGTGTCCCTTTAATAAATAAATGCTAAAAATATATAAATTAACAATTGTCATCAAACATAACATCTCCTCCAAGATAATTTATTTTATATATATATATATATATATATATATATATATATATATATATATATATATATCCAAACAGCCATACAATTGATGATCTCTCATTGCATTGTTGGTAGGGGTAGATTTTTAAGAATATATAAAAATATCCGTATAATACAAATCTTTCCTTTCATATAACACCCTTAATGGAAAGCTGATACAAATTCCTGCCATGACAACATTTAATAGCAATACAAAGAAAGGATAATGAAAATGAAGAGGGAAAATTGTAGTTTTACCCCTCAAAGACAATTGTCAGTACATATGCTTTGGATTCAAAATACATAATCATAATAATAAAACGTTATAAAATTTGATAATATATCAGTGCATATATTATGTTACAGTTGTAATACAAGTATAATATTCGATAAAACTATTTGAAGATAGAAGCAATACAAATTTGAAAAAGTGAAAATATGAATGGCATAACGACAAGAAATATTACACATAATACCCATTCTGAATATCCGCACAATTAATTCGAAAAAAAAATATCGGCGAAAAAAGTTTTATATATATATATATATATATATATATATATATATATATATATATATATATATATATATATATATATAAAAATATCATAATTGTCGTATTGCTAATTGCCGACGTCCTGACTAGCTAATGTACGTTTATTATTTGCATACAAAATGAGCTAGCATTCAAGACTATTTATATGCGACGCAGATGGGCGCATATGATGTTATACAGAGTGGGGTGCCACTGCCTTCTCCCTGATAATTAAGAATTAAATTTTTTTTATATTATAAAGATTTTATTGGAACTGTAAAACTAATTACATTTACCATAACTAATTATAGCAGAATTTCACATGTAGTTAAATTATTTTATAGAAAATAATAAAATTAAATATTAATAAGATCCAGCTGATGTTTTCTTTTCAGCCGTCGGATATCATTAGAATCATCTAATAGTAAGATTGCTTCAACATTCGGTTGGAGGTGAAGGCGATTAATGTAGCTGTTTGACTTCGGGTGGATAATAACAGGAACTGGATCGATTTTGAGATCGATACGAAGTTGGGCGTTCGAGACAAACCAAGGTGCTCTTGAAATCATACGCATGAACTTGTTTTGAAATTTTTCGAGAATTCGAGATTAGATTTGGCTGCGGATCCCCAGATCTCTGCACCATAGCTCCATGCTGGTCGGAAAATTGAAGTATAGATGAGCCTCTTGCTTTCGAGACTAAGCTCAGAATTAGGCTGAAGGAGCCATCGAAAGTTGGAGAGCAGAAGGTCCAACATTTTCCGTTTTCTTCTAATATGCTCGTGCCAATTGAGCTCTCAGAATTAGGCTGAAGGAGCCATCGAAAGTTGGAGAGCAGAAGGTCCAACATTTTCCGTTTTCTTCTAATATGCTCGTGCCAATTGAGCTTACAATCAAGATGCAGACCTAAATAGCGAGCAGAGTTAGATACTGGAACCGGTTTACCATCCAAATAAGTTGGAATGTAACCATGGTGTCGGAGAGAAAAGTCTACTCGTACTGACTTGCTGTCATTTAATTTAATTTTCCAGGTATGAGCCCAAGTTGAAATATTGTCTACTGCTGTTTGAAGAATACATACAGCTGTAACATAACTGCGACTATGTGAAATTATTGCAGTGTCGTCTGCAAAAAGACTTGTTGTTGTCTCAAGAGTTTGAGGAATATCCATAGTATAAAGTAGGAAGAATATAGGACCAAGTACAGAGCCTTGTGGAACACCAGCACGAATGTTAATGTAGTGCGTAGTCGCTGATCCAAAATGTATATAGAACTGTCGATCAGTTAAGTATGACATGAGTAGTCTGCAAAAGCCCGGTGAAAAATATCTTTTAATTTTGTGAATTAAACCAAGGTGCCAAATTTTATCAAAAGCTGCACTAACATCTAGAAAAACTGCTGTAGCAAATTATTTGTTCTCAAGTGCTTGAGTTGCAGTATGTACAACACGGTGAATTTGCTCAACGGTTGCATGCTTTTCACGAAATCCAAACTGAACATCTGGTATCAAATGTTTGTTTACAATAACTGTTCGAAGACGCTGCGAAATAATGTTTTCAAAGATTTTCGCAATGATAGGTAGTAGGGAAATGGGCCGGTAAGATCCAGGATCCTCGGCTGGTTTCCCTAGTTTGCGAATCATGATCATTTTCGCAATCTTCCAAGTGCGAGGTACATACCGTAGACGAATACAAGCATTTATCATCGTCGACAAATAGACAATCCCCTTCTTTGGCAGTTCTTTGAACACAACAGGAGAAAGCCTATCATGTCCCGGTGATTTGTTAGACATTAGGCTATCAATAACCTTGGCTACTTCGAGGGGAGAAGTTGGTTTAATTCTGCCATTAGATGTACTAGGACAGGAAGGAGCTATTGAGGATTGAATGCTATTATCCTCAAAAACATGCTCAAAATGTTTGGCAAAAACATATGCTTTTTCAGAATCGCTCCGAGCCATGAGTTATCTTCCTTCCTCAAAGGAAAACAAGGCCGAGTAAGACGGCGAATTCGCCTAGAAGTAGTCCATAATGAGTAGTTGGCTTCTTTAGTGGAGCCAAGAGACAATAGGTAATTGGAAAATGAATTGTTCCTCCACTGACGAATGGCACGTGTAGTATTTTTAGACAATTTATTGAAAACAGATTTATTTTCAATAGTACGATGTCTTTGCCAGGCTTTTCTTGCTGGGGCGTCTTCGATGGACCAAGAAACGAATGAAGTTGGAATATCTGACTTCAGTTTTGGGGGTTGTTCAAAATACTGGGTACTAGACTGGACACAGTGTGATAGGAGAGATGAGAAATTTTCAGCTGCTGCATCGATATCTGACGGTACTCGCTTCGGCGGCACATATACTAAAAAAAAAAAAAGAATTAAATAATGATAAAAATTTTGTATATCACGTGTTGGTTTCGAACCCCCGACCGTCGAGTTGACAGTCGAGCACTCTAGCAATTACGCTACCGTGACACACACATACATAGATATATGTGCATGCTAATGTAAAACAGTCATTTTGGGTACTCGAACATACTCTATAGCGGTTTTTGGTTATTTGCGATTAAGAACTAGTATTGTTAATATTATATAGGAAGCACAAACTAGGTTTTGAAATATCAAAACCATTCTGAATTAATTAATTTTATTTATCTTACAGGATTCTTTTTTTCGTTTATTTGTTATATTGAACTACCTAAAGGCATACACGCAATAAATTTAAATATAAAAAAAAAAATAATTAACCGAAGGTACGGATTCGGTCAATGCCTTATCACGAAACTAAGATTATAATTAACGCTTTAGATAAGTCTAAATTTTAGTAGAAATATATAAGTAAAAGTAACAAGTTATACGTGGGGTTTAGTCCGCCTTAATCTCTCCTTTAGTATTTACGATTATGTTTAGATAACCATGAAGCTTTGACTCGTATTTCCTGGAATGGAGACTAGCAGCTTTCAAATCGGAATGTGGCAAAGCGTTGGGAACGTACAAAGGAGCTTTGGTTATCAAGAGCGAACTACTTTATTTTGAAATCTCTAAATAATAAGCCTGTTCGATCTATTCGTAGTACCCCAGAGTTGGATACCATAACTCCAAATAGGCATTAAAATAGATAGGTAAATAAGTCGTTTATTAGCTAAACTAACAGGTGAGTGGTATCCAAGCAACCAGTACAGCTTACGTAATCAAAGGCGAAGTTCCTGGCATTTGGTTTTGACACAATGATTCCAGTTCAAGCGGCGATCGAGGTGCATCCACAAGTACTTAACGGACTCGCGAGTCGAAATAGACTTCTCATTCACGGTTGAAGGAATATAACTGGCAGGACGCAGAGAAAAATCGACTCTGACAGATTTATTTTCATTCAATTTGATCTTCCAGTTTTTGCGCAGACATAAATGTTGCTACTGACTGAAAGAAGAGCTGTATCGTCTGCAAACATAGAAATCGTTACCGAAGGAACCGTAGGAGCGTTAGCAGAGTAGACTAGGTACAACATCGGACCAAGTACACTCTTGCAAGCTTCATATGACGATTTGATGTGAGTCCGTTATATTCAACTATAAAGCTTCTCTTGTACAAGTGTGATTTCAGTATTTTACAAGTGTTGAAGGTTTTTTCGACGTCTAGGAATACCGAGGGACAGAATTTCCTGTATTCGAAAGATCGTTCAATTATTTGAGTGACCCTATGAACTTGTTGTAGAGTGCTGATTCCGAAATTCAAATTGCCAGTTAGGAATGACTGCAGCACGATCAATAATAGGTTTAAGCCGAAGTAAAAAGAGTTTTTCAAAGATTTTTGCTACAATTGAACGGAGAGATATTGTTCTGCAAAACTGCAGCAACGCTTGAGGTTTTTCAGGTTTTGGAATCACGATAATTTTGGCTAGCGTGGCGAATGGGCATGATGTTTAATTCTACGCGTTGCTTTCTACAATGAGTATTTGTTCTAAAAACCGTCCGTTATTTTGGCTACGCCTCTAACGAAATTAGTATAGTATACGTATATATATATTCGTCGATGCTCCTAACACAATATTGTATACCTATATATAACGTGTGCATATATATATATATACCCGCTAGTTATTTTTCCAACGCCCCTAACGCAATATAGTATACGTAATATATATATATATATATATATATCCCTCCGTTAAAAACTTTAAATTATTGTAATTTCTGTCCTATTTGTGATATCAATGTAAAACAAAGCTTAGAACGAATACAATAATGCAGGCTATAAGCTATGCGAATTTCATCATATACAATGACAATATTCATATATATGTGCAACATACATATTTATATGACGGACTGCTGGAGAAGATAACTTTCAATAAAGAGATATTCAGAATATTAATAAGGTGGTCATTATCATTTAGTCGTAACTCCACGTAGGAGAACTATGATCGTTTTCTGTCTCCATCCTTGTCGATCTTCGGTATCATGAACACATCTTTAAAATGTCATCCGAAATACAGCAGTCACTGCATCTGTCCATCTAATTGGTAATCTACCTTTTGGAACAGGGGTAATATAATTTATATGTTCATTTATCTCATAAAGACCGAAATACAACTGGCAGGAAGGGGATTGTTCAAACACTACAGTTATATATATGTATATGTATGTATATATATATATACATATATATATATATATATATATATATATATATATATATATATATATGTATATATATATATATATAGCCCCCAGGTGTACTTTGTACCTCCCGAGATCCGGAGCTGCAATCGGAATGGGGCTCGTCCATAGATGGCGAATAGTGGAAAGGCCTACAGAGATGTAGGTTAGCTGCGAATAAGACTAAGGTCAAATAAGCAGTCGCGGACCAACAGCGGCTACTGGCGAAAAGTCTCTAACAGACGATTTCAGTAGCGACAGGGTAATTAGTAAGAGGAGGTGGAGATCCCTCCATGCTCCATTGACCCTTGGCGAGCTGAGGCCGCGTGTATAAGTGTATAAGTATGTCTCACCAACTGCATTCCCAGAAGCAAGCCACTGCCTTGTGGTTAGGGTATTGACCCAAAGGCTAAGGGAGAAAACCCAGACAGAAAATAAGAAGCAGGACCAGGCAGTCACACTACCCCTGCTTCTACAATAATACTATTACATTATACAAATTAAAAAGAAATAGTTTAAATACGATACAAATTACAAAATACAGAATACAAATGAAAGATATGGCAATAATAATCATATGGATAATAGAAACAATTGCAGTAACAGCAAATTTAACCTGGCAGAAGGTATAAAATGCATCTCCCTAGTTGCTAGGCCAGCACGGGAAATTAGGCCCACATCACCCCGATTAGACTACAAAGAAAGATAAGGGCCCTATTAGCCAAGGCCAAAATGGGCAACCTGAATCGACTTCTACCTAGTAAAAATATAAATAAAGGAGGCAAACACCGGAGAAGAACATTAAGAGGGATTAGTGCGGGAAATAAGAATTACATTATACATATTTGCACTTATAATGTGCGAACTTTAGCTTCGGAAGAAAGGATTTTGGAACTAGAAGAGGAATTACAGAAAATAAAATGGGGTATTATTGGATTAAGCGAAGTCCGCAGAAAGAAATGAAAATGTCATGAAGTTACAGTCACAGTCTCTGTTGTTTTATAATAGGGATCCGGAATACCATCGTAATAGAATAGGATTCTTAATAAATAGACAATGGTACAACAGAGTAATTAAATATGTAGGCGTTACGGATAGAATGGCATATATAATATTGCAGTTGGGTATGAACAACACCTTAAAGATAGATCAAATATATGCTCCAACAAAATCACATACAGAGGAAGAAGTGGAATGCTTTTACGATGAACTACACGATTCAATAAATAGAGTTAAATGTAAAAATACATTGATAATAGGCGATTTCAATGCCAAAATTGGAATCCAAAAAGACGTACAAGAAACATCAGTAGGCAATTACGGAATCGGTAAAAGAAATAAAAGAGAAGGAACGATGGTAAATTTCCTAGAAGCAAAAAAGCTATGCATGAATAAATTTTTCAAGAAAAAGGATAAGAAGAAATTGGCCTAGAAGAGCCCTAAGAATGAGATTGATTTTATAATCTCAGATAACTTGAACATAGTACATGACGTTATAGTACTTAACAGCGTGAATAACGGTAGTGACCACCGATTGGTTAGAGCTATTTTAAAGATCAAAACAACAATTAACAGACAGTCCCGAGACAAATGTCAAGAAGAAAAAATTGATACTTGAAAACTATTACAATATATGACATATCAGAAATGTCTACAATTTAAACTAAATAACACAGAAAAGAGTAAATAAACGAAGAAACGGAATTCATGACAACTACCATCAGAAAACAGAAAATGTGCAATCAATGTGGCACAAAAGGAGAAAACCTTAACTAGGAAACTAAGTTAAAATATAGAAAAGAAATTGCTGCAAAAAAGAAGACCCTAAAGGTAAATTGAGATAAAAATCTGATTGAATGGATGGAGCTAAACAAAGTTTTGCGGAAGGAAATGAGGAAGGAGATTAAGAATTTTAGTACTAACCTAGTAAAGAAAACTACAGAGGAAAATAAAGGACCAAAAATCTTTAGAAAAGCGCTCGTATATGGAAAACGAATAATAACGAAATTAAAAACTAACGATGGGAGCATCATAACGAACAAACACGAAATAAAGAGAGAAGTTGAGAATTATGATAGTGACGTATACAGCGGCAAAGTATTACCTGAAGAACAACGGAATATTGACGATCAAGATGATTTAAATGCCAATTGTCTACCAGAAATCACGACTGCAGAAATTAAGCACGCTATCCGAACGTTAAAAAGTGTATTACCGGAAATGATCAAATATGGGGGAGAAATAATTATAAAAGGACTTTGAAGTACAATACTATACCAACAGCGTGGAACCAAGCTGAAGTAATCCTTATACACAAAAAGGGAAGTCCTCAACAACTGAATAACTATAGGGCCTTACTATGCTCCCGCAAATGTATAAATTATACACAAGAATATTGACTAATCGTCTATCCCAGCAAATTGATTCCAACCAATCGAAGGAACAAGCAAGTTTTAGAGCGGGATATAGTACAAGTGACAACTTACTAACTATAAAAGTATTAATACAGAAATGTGAAGAATATGAATTACCTTTATACATTGCCTTTGTGGATTATGAAAAGGCATTCGATTTGGTTGAGATATAGGCAGCATTAAGAGCGCTGGATAAATGCGGAATTGATAAGCAATATATTAAAATTATCAGGAACCTATACAAACCAGCTACGAGAAAAGTACGATTATAGGATAAAACTGATCACATCGTTCTGAAGAGAGGCGTTAGACAAGGCGACACAATATCGCCTAAATTGTTTATAGCAGCCTTAAAGGAAATATTTAGAGGCTTGGAAACAAAGGGGTGAAAATAGACGGACAATATCTCACCCGCTTAAGATTCGCAGATGATGTTGTACTGTTCAGCAATAACACAGACAATCTTACCGGAACTAAATGAAACATCTAAGAAAATCGGATTGAAAATAAATCTACAAAAAACAAACATAATATCTAATATAGCTGGACGCTAGTATAATTCCAATAATGATAAATGGGAACGTAATAGAAGAAGTAGAAGATTATATATATATCTGGGACAAGCAATTAGCATGAAAAAAGAAAAAAATGCTGTACGCAGAAAGATCGAGAAGAATAAATCTGGCATGGATAGCGTTTGGAAAATTGAATAACGTATTCCGTAACAATGATAACCAATCAACTTGAAAAAGAAAACATATGACTAGTGTATCCTACCGATATTGTCATATAGAGCCGATACATGGGTATTCACAAGAGGAATCATACAAGAAATTAGGAAAGTGCAAATCTGATGAACATCAGACTCAAAGAAAGACGAAGCCTCGCCTGGATCAGAAAGCAAACACAATTAATGGACGTTATAGAACATATTGCTACAAGGAAATGGAATTGGTCTGGACATGTCGCCCGAAGGTAGGATAATAGGTGGTCAAAGAAAGTTATACAGTGGTGGACAATGGACCGTAAAAGGAAGCAGGGCAGGCCGCAAACGCGATGGAAGAACGATATCGTAAAAATAGCGGGGATTAACTGGATCAGAGAAGCGCAGAACAAGAATCGCTGGAGAGAATTGTAGTCAGCCTACGTTCAGCAATGGACCGACATAGGCGTAATCATAATCGTACAATATATAGAGAGGATAGAAAGGGATAAGAGACAATTAAAATACATAGGCTTATACATATATCTAAATAAGTCAAAGCGACAATTAATTGTTACCGCAAATTTGTACGCCGTTAAATTATATAAAATGACTATATATATAAATATCTTTTCTTGGAAGTTTTCTCCAGTCGTCCGCTATATAAATATATATACATATATATTTATATAGCGGACGACTGGAGAAAATTTCCAAGATATTCTGAATATTAATTAGGTGGTAGTATTAGTTATATGATCATGTACTTCATAAAAAAAAAGGGGTGATGAGATGGAGTAAGTGGGGATGAGTGGCAGGCTGAACAGAATTAAAATATCTACCCTCACAAACATCTAAATAAGCACTTCTCTAATATTATTCAAAGCAACAATTCGTTATTACCCAAAATTTGTACATCGTTAAATTATATACAATTGCAATATATGTACATGTGTGCCACCATATATAATTATATGGCGGACGGCTGGAGAAGATAGCTTCCAAGAAAAAGATCATCTGAATATTAATTCTGTTGTAATATTACATATATGTTCAGTTACTTCATAAAAAAATGAAATACCAGTTAGATTTATGAGAGGGATTGTTCAAACACTACAGTGTTATATATATATACATTTGGATATAGACAGATGGAGGAACGAGTGAAAGGGTGACCAGCATTAAAATGCATAAGCTCACATATATATTTAAAATAATATTTTGTCTAATATTATTCAAAGCGACAATTAATTATTATCGCAAATTTGTACACTGCTAAATTATATAAAATGACGCGGACGGCTGGAGAAGATAACTTCCAAGAAAAATATATTCAGAATTTTAATTAGGTAGTAGTATTACTTATTACTTCATTAAAACCGAAATAAGATGTAGACTATTGGTAGGGTGTTGTTCAGCCACTACAGTTGTATACACACACACACACACACACACACACACACATATATATATATATATATATATATATATATATATATATATATATATATATATATATATATATATATATATATAGAGAGAGAGAGAGAGAGAGAGAGAGAGAGAGAGAGATGAGAGAAGGGGAGAGACTAGGATGAAGTGGAAGAGCGAGGGGGGATGAGAAACAGGGTGGCCTCCATTAAAATACATGCGCTCACATACATGTCTAAATAAGCACTTGCCTAATATTATTAAAAGCGACAATTAATTATTACCGCAAAATTTGTACACCGTTAAATTATATACAACGAAATTATACATATATATGTGTCACCATATATACTTGTATGGTAGACGGCTGGAGAAGATAACTTCAAGAAGAAGATATTCTGTATATTAATTAGGTTGTAATATTACATATATATTAATTTACTTCATAAAAACCGAAATAACATGGGGGGCTGTTCAAACTCTAAGTTACAGTTACATATAGATACATATAGTGTACACCGTTAAATTATATACAACGATAACATACATATAAATATGTGCAAAGATATATATTTCTTTGGCTGACAATTAGAGGAGATAACTTCCAAGGAAAAGATATTCCGAATATTAATTAGGTGGTACTATTACTTATATGTTAATTTACTTCATAAAAACCGAAATACCATTTACACGATTTATGTTGGGATTGTTCGATCGCTACAATTATATGTATATGGAGAGAGAGTGATAAGAAGTATGTGGAAGAGTGCAGGGTGGATGGGTGACCTGCATTAAAATACATACTTTCACACACACACTCACTCATATATATATGTATATATATATATATATATATATATATATATATATATATATATATATATATATATATATATAAAAATAAGTTTTTGCCTAATGTTATTCAAAGCGACAATTAATCATTATCGCAAATCTGCAAACTGTTAAATTATATACAATGACAATATACATATATTTGTGTAAACATATGTATATATATATATATATATATATATATGGCGTACGGCTGGAGATGATGACGTCCAAGTAAAATATATTCTGCATATTAATTAGGTGGTAGTATTTACTTATATATACAAATAGATAGTGAGAGGGTGACCAGCATTAAAATACATACGCTCAAATATATACCTAAATAAGCTTTTGTTTAATATTATTCAAAACGACAATTAATTGTTACCGCAAATTTGCACAGCGTTGAATTATATACAAAGACAATATACTTATATATGTGCAAACATATATATTTATATGGCGTACGGCTGGAGAAGATAACTTCGAAGAAAAAGGTATTCTGAATATTAATTAGGTGATAGTATTATTTATATGTTCAATTACTTCATAAAAACCAAAATAACATTTGGACTACTGGTGGGGGGTTGTTCAATCACTGCAGTTATATATATATCCCTCCCACATATAATACTTACACACACACATACTTTATATATAGAAAGAGAGTTCGAGGGATAAAGTGGAAGAGCGAGGGGGATGAGTGACAGGATGACCAGCATTAAAATACAACATACATATCTAAATAAGCACTCGTCTAATATTATTCAAATGGACAACTAATTGTTAACTTAAAATTTGCACGGTGTTAAATTATATAAAATGACAATATACGTATATATGTGCAAGCATATATATTTATATGGCGTACAGCTGGAGATGGCTTCCAAGAAAAAGATATTCTGAATATTAATTAGGTTGTAATATTGCTTATATGTTCATGTACTTGATAAAAACTGAAATATCATTTATACTTATGAGGGGGATTGTTATAACACTACAATGTTATATATATATATATATATATATATATATATATATATATATATAAAATATATGCCATCATTGGAGAAGGTAACTTCCAAGAAGAAGATATTCTGAATATTAATTAGGTTGTACTATTACATATATGTTCTTCATAAAAACCGAAGTCGCCAGTCATATATGAGGGAAAGAGAGAAGGGGGAATGAGTGACAGGGTCACCACCATTAAAATACATACGCTCACATGTATATCTAAATAACATTTTGTCTATTATTTACCATGATTAAAATACATATGCTCACATATATATCTAAATAATTTTTTGTCTAATATTATTCAAAGTAACAATTAATTGTTACCGCAAAATTTGTATATTATTAAATTATATAAAATGACAATATACATATATATGTGCCACCATATATAGGGGGATTGTTCAATCACTACAATATTATATATATATATATATATATATATATATATATATAGAGAGAGAGAGAGAGAGGGGAGAGATAGGAAGTATGTGGAATAGTGATGGATTGATGAGTGACACGATGACCCGCATTAAAATACATACGCTCACACACACACACACACATATATATATATATAAAATAAACCTTTGTCTAATATTCAAAACGACAATTAATTGTTGTCGCAAATTTACTCAGCGTTGAATTATATACAATGACAATATACGTATATATGTGTAAACATATATATTTATATGGCGTACGGCTGGAGAAGATAACTTCCAAGAAGAAGGTAGCAAAATTTAAAACAACGTATATATAATTAACGCAAAATGAAAAAAGTATATTGCATTAATTAAATAAATAACATAAAAACGTTTTTAAAATCTATACTTAAAATTAACCACTTTTCAAATATGTTCACGTCACAGAAGCTGTGTTATTAACATAGTTCTAAATGTTAGCTGACGAATGATAGTTCCAAACCCCTAAACGAAATAACCAAATGATTAAGACATCAGGATCATTGAAATCATTTAGTGAGATTTTGAATGTTTCCCAATCATAGTAAAATAGTATCAATTGATATTTATACTAATAAACATGTCAGCGTTAAAATACACAAAAAAATTATTTTCAATTTTTATAAAAATTCAATTCAAATTATTGATTAATATTACTTGTTTAATGGTTTCATTTGATACTCGTCACATGTATAATAAACATACAAGATTTAACCACATTACCAGTAAGTAAATATCCAAAATTTTGTTTACCAATTGTCTGTTATTGCGAAATTGAAACAGCATGAAAACATGAAATTATAAAATAGGAAGCATAAGTTTTAAAAAATATCATAGCAAATTATAAATGTGTTGCATCAAGAAAAAAGTTTCATAAATCCGCGTTTTCTCGGGAACTTTGACATCATATTACAAAAGAAGAAGACTCAATTTATTCGCATAATTTGGTTTATGCAATTCAAATAAATATATATTATTAATATTGTATACTAAGATAACAATGTAAACATAAAATTGGTTAATAAACTTTGGCTAAACGTACCTTAAAAAAAAAAGTAACGATCACCACATATCAATTTAACTGTAAAATTTAAATGAAGATTTTCTAACCATTATGTCAAAATTCCATAACTTCTTTCACCGCTTGAAAACAACGCCATGTTGTTGGTATGTAAAATGGTTCAAAAACATGTGGGAATGGAGTATCGAATCCTGTCACACGACGTATTGGCGACTCCAAATGCAAAAAACACTCCTCCTGTAATTTTACAAGTATCAAGCTAATCTAATAAAATTCCTCAGCATTTTTGGGTGCATAAAATTATGTCCGTATCATTTGCGAAAAATAAAAAATATGCAACTTTCAGAAACTTTGTAAATATTGTATTAAAGGTTCTATGGTTTAACATAATTTTCAATACAATATTGTTACGCACTTTCTCTTATCAAATGTTAACATTTAAATATAATAATAAAAAGGTAACATATTGACAAAAATAATTACATACCTGTATGGAAGCTGATAATTCAGCTCCAAATCCACAGGTCAATGGTGCTTCGTGAGCGATTACAACTCTCCCTGTTTTTTTCACAGACTATTAAAAAATACATATAAATACAACCAATAAAATGGTTATGTGTATGTTTTTAAATCTTCAAATATTTTCTGACTTCAACGAAACTTACATTACAAATAGTATTTTTATCCCATGGTAAAATCGAAACAACATCTATTACTTCACATTCAACATTTAATTTCTGCTTCGCCAGTTCAGCAACTTCTAATAAAATATGTACTTGCGTTCCCCATCCGATTAACGTAATATCCTTTCCTATAAGATTAAATAACAGAACAAAACTCATTTATATTATTTATAACGTACAATCGAAATTAATAACATATTAATAGAACACCTCATGTACGTATTAGTTTCCTACAAAATCAATATCAATATTAGAAATGTTACGCCCAAAATCCGTATTATAGTAATGTTACAAATTGAATTTAAAAAATAAACATTCATTATATTCGGCTTTTACTTATCGATAAATAAATATTACTAAGACTATGTATTACTGCGTATTGACTTTTTTCAATAAATAATATTATAGATAGGATATATTTAAAAAGATTTTTTTTTTAAATTAACGAATACAAATAAATCAAAAAGTAAAACCTTTTAAAAGAATATCAGCTTTTCCTAATGGTAACTCATAATCCTTTATTGGGACATCATCAATAGCAGATCTGTATAAAATTTTCGGTTCAAAAAATAAACACGGGTCGTTATCTCTTATACATGATAAAAGTAAACCTTTTGCTTTAAATGCACCACGTGGAATAACTATCTGAAAATATTAATTTAATCGAGAACTTTACATTTCATTTCAAGCGTTTTCCCTCATCAAGTAACATGAAAGAATATATTTACATAATTTTACTTAAGTGTATGAGACGCAGAATTCAAAATTACAAAAAATATGTTATCACTGCTAAATTATACAACTGAACTTATATCAAACATGATATAATAGTAACCATAATAATAATATCAAAACCGTTGGTGAGCTTCTACAACAAAAAATCAATTTGAAATTCACTTATTCAACATTTAAAAAATGTAAAAAGAACCACAATTACAACTAACAAATATCATGTCTTTATTAATATATGTATTACAATAATAACCATCATAATTAATGAATCAATTTCTTTTCTTCAAGGAAGGTAACTTTTTAATTTTAAAACATTCAAAATATTTTATATGAAAAATATTATTTATAAATTTCAATTAAAATAATAAAATGTATATTACTTTTAAACCAGCAGCATGAGCGAAAAATGCTTCAGGGCTCTGTGAATGATAATGAGCTCCATGACCAACTGCAGAACAAGGAGCTCGAATAGTCAACTTTCCGCAATTAAACAAATTTCCACTTCGATATCGATATTTAGCAGCTTCATTTACTATCTAAATAATTACACGATTTATAAATAGCGTAAAATAAGTAATGGCCTTAAAAAATTAAACAGGAACCATCAAATAAGGTCACATGATCACGTATATCAATGACATTTAATAAAACTTTTATATATATATATATAAAAATCAATGTTTTTAAATTATGAAATATAATCAGTTACAACATAATGATAAGTTATATTGGTAAAAATTCGATGATAGATGTTTTTCAACTAATTAATCGATTTTTTAGAAATTAAAACGAAAATACAAAAGTTAAATAAATACACTGGTTAAAAAATAAGCAAATACAATATTGTAAAAGTAATTGTAACAATAATTATACAAATTAGAACACACAATATAGATTAAAATATGTCACATCGAAAAACCAACTTAAATGATTCAACAAAGCCTGTAAAAATATATCATTATGAATTGAGATAATCATATATTATACAAGTATATAAAAGTTACATTTAGCTTTGTTTGGTTATTCTTAAGATCATATACTAGAAAATATTAATGAGCTAAAACACAGAAAGAAATGTATATTCAACATAATAAAAACAAAAATTTTAAATAGTAATTACGTAACACCCATGATGGCTCATCGTATAACAGAATTAATATAAAGACGCGTAACATAGTAAAGAAAAATATGCACACACACACACACACACATCTCAATTTACTACCCAACATAGTGAACATTACAAACCTGGTCAAATGCTGGATAAATGTAATCTGCAAACTGTATTTCTGCAATAGCGGTAACACCAGAAACTGCAAGACCAATACCGAAACCAGTTATACCTTGTTCACATAATGGTGTGTTAAATACTCTCTCCGTACCATATTTCTGTTGCAATCCCATTGAACAACGAAATACCCCACCGAATTCTATATCTTCTCCAAATAAAACTAATTTTATCCATAATTAATGTAAGCAATAAAATGTTATTTATAAACCAAATACAAAAATTCACTAATTTATTACAATATTTACGCACATAGAAAAGTATAGTATACCTGAATTAGAATTGCTACTCAGAGCCAAATCCATGCCATTATTAATAGCCTGATACATGTTCCACTTTTCACATTTCCCTTTAAAAATTAAATACTTAAGTTTGAAGTATGCAATAAATAAATACGATAACAAAAAAAATAATAGTATGAACATTATTTTTCAAAAAATAAATCATTTAATAACATTACCATACTCCTCAGAAAACGGCTCACTAAAATAATTGAAAAATGATGATAGTCTTTTCTGAACACATTTATTTACCTTGAATGACTTTTTCAATAAATTCGAATACATTCTATTGCTTTACTCAGGAACAAAATTTGCTAACTCTAAAAACAAAACGACGCAGTTGAATTTGAATTGTTGAATTCAGGGTCGTACGTATTCAACGTTGACTATCAATTATTATACCCTTTACCAACTTTTTAATGACTCTACGGTGCGCAATGATTAGTGACAACTCATTTAGCAGTTAGCTACATCTTTATAAATATAATAAATCAAAACATTGTTCATTTCTTATTAATGGACAAAATATTAAAAGTAAGTTGTTTTTAAATAATTTTACGGAAAATAAATATGACTATATAGGAATGTACGATTATATATCAGAATAAAAACTAAATGTGGACGTACTGATATTTCTGTTAATGTGTATTGTAAATACTGCTATTCCAGAGTATTAAAAGTTGTGAAATATAATTATTTAAAATTTAATAATTGTATTCATTATTTGCATAAAGTTAAAGATGCCATCAGCAGATTCGTTCGGTAATGAAAGTTCCAATCTTGGAATGAAGACTGCCATAGAAAATGCTTTAATGCTGTCTACGGGAATTGACCAAATGGAAAATAAACGAGCATCTGACAGTGGTTAGTGTCATGCAAATATTAAATTCGGATTTGTTATTAATGGTACATTACATAAATGAGTGTCAAATTTCGACAGTGATTTTATAAAATTATATTTTAACAACAACAAAAAATCTGATGATTCTAGGACAAGATGTTAACCAAGAAAGAAAAAGACGAAGGAAATCGAGGTGGGCTTCAGATGAAACTGAAAAAACATTTATTCCTGGTATGCCTACCGTTATTCCAACAACTTTAAGCAAAGAACAAGAGGAAGCTTACGTCTGTATGTAAATAATTTTTAAATATTGTTCATACTTATTTATAACATCATTTTATAATAGTAGCTCTTTGAGGAACTTAACATTTTTAAAAGTATACTTTCACTTATTTTTGAATATATTTTTCAGCGAGAATTTACTTATCTGTTTAATGTCACAAAGAATCAAAATTAATATAATTAGAATCAGTTATATTTCAATTTACGACTACAAATAATTCTGGTTATTTAATAACTTCACATTAATCAACTCTTCGGTTTGTAACATCCTTGAATAAACTGATATTTACTAATCGTAAAATGATTTTTTTTATGTGTATACCTATGTTGTCGTGGTTTAACATATTACATTCACAAATGCCAAATAATATAATATACACGTTAGGAAACATTTTTCAAATATGTATTACTGTTCTTCAATAACGTCGTCAAATAACTATTCATGTCGATGCTTTGCATGCAGTGTTCTGTTTTAGGTAATAAAATTTCTTTAAAGTATTGCATAATCAAGAAGTAGGGGCATATAATGAAATAAAATAAACAAATATATATTATTTTTGAAAGTACCATGCTAAATTTAGAACGCCTATGTTTCTAGTGCAATTACAAATAGAAGAGGTTACCCGAAAACTACGTACTGGCGATTTGGGCATCCCTGCTAATCCTGAAGAAAGGTTTGACTATTATCTTTTTAGTTGTTCATTATTATTATGCATTTATTGTCAAAAAAAAAAAAAAAAAACTAATTTGTTATAACTTTTTATTATTGTGAACTGATCATCATGGTCATTAAGCAATTGTCCCTGATTAACTAACCAAACACGAGGGGAAGTGCACCCAATGGTACACTCCCAATAATATAAATCATATAAATACTGAAACACTATCCTCTATTTTTGTGTAAAATTAAATATTAACGATGGTGTTTTTTTGTAAACAGTATTTTGTGAGCTAAAACTCATAATTACGTACTATGGGGATTTTGGTCCTCACCATTCTGTCATATATTAATATTATTTTAAATTATTTTTCTTTAAAACAATGATATAAATTTGTTTATCGTGAATTTAATTAATATTTAAATTAAATTTACATGTAAGTCATAACTAGGTCATTATTATTACGATTATTTGTGACTGTACCTTTATAATTACGGAATAAACTATGTTCTTCGTTTTCTCGTTGACAGCATATGCATAATCAAGTTTATATATTTAAATTAATGAGAAATATTTTTTATTTATGTTCTGTAAAATTTATTTTTATAGTCTTTGGTTATTAAATTAAACTTTTTTAAAAAAATTAGGTATCGAAATGTAACATTTATTTTTTTTTTTTTGTAATTCAAAGTTTTATTTTTACACGAAATTGTTGTTTTATTTACACGTTTAAATTTTTTATGTGTCCATGTTGAAGCGCTTGCAACTATAATTAATTTAATCAAAATTGTTCGTCATGTGTGTATTTTAAATATTTCTATCAATTATCTCTCATTGAACGTGATAGTCCGAAAAATAATTATACAGATAGGGTCACGAATTGTTAAAATATATTAGTCGTATTTGCAATTTTTTTATGAGCTTTAAAGGTACTTTATTTAACGTTTATGAATTTAGACATTGAAACATTACAATTTCGATTATAAATTATTATATGAAATTCTTTTTCTATATTTACTGTGCCAAAATTACCAATATAGTATTCGAACTATATAGAAATTAAACTCTAGATATTGAACAATGCACTTGCGTAACTTTTTAATGTAATATTGTTTACTTAATAATATTTTAAATTAATTATTGTACTTAAGCTAGTTTTCATATTACTGTACAATAGATGCGACTAAAAATCAAAACTCAAATACACAGGATTTGTAATTAACTTCTCCTGCGTCAATACTAATGATAAGTATGATAATTGACTTTTCGTGTTTGACGCAGGAGAAGATAATTGCAAATTCTGTGTGTTTGATTTTTGATTTCTTGGTCGCATCTATTGTACAGTAATATGAAAACTATATGTCAACCGAAACTGGATTCTTAAAACGTTTCATATTTTATATCATAGCATCTAATTGATTTTATTTACAGTTCTAACATCCAAAAATTGATTTTGAAATGATGGGTTTTCTAATGACGTATTTATTTGTAATTTTGTCATTTATACAGGTCGAATTAAATTATGATAATATAATTATTTTAGGTTGTTTCATTAATAGATATTTTTCGTCATTGTATGCAGGACAACGGATAATATTTAGTATTTAAAGTAGTTTAATACTTATTTAGAATTTTTGTTAATATTCGTGCTTGTTATAATAATGTATAGTTCGATGAATTCAAACCAGGATATCTGTCAAATGAAAATGTAATTCGGTCCAATAGAGAATTAATGTTTAACAAGATCCGAGCAAGTTTTACGAATATTTTTCTAATATTGAAATTACTATATGATTCGTGATCTGATGAAAGTTATTCACTATAGGAAACAAAATACGAACGATAAATTTCCTGTTCAGTGGATATATTTATTTTTTCATTATTCCTCAATTATGCATGTTAGCGTGAAAAAATGAATGACTTCGGAAAGTAATGTACTTTTATTACTTATATTGCAACAACGATGATGTTAATGAAGACAGATAGTATTGTAAAATATTGATTTCTGTCAAATTATTAGCAATATTGTTGTCTCTGGGTAAGTATGAACAGGTCGAAGTAGCGATATACAGTGGAGTATTAAAACAAAAAACATTATAAAACTAAATAATAATTTTTTCAATACGCCTTCGTTTCGCAATTTATTCGGATTAAAATAATGTATCAAAGGTTTTTCGTAGCATTAATATGTGTAGTGTCTAAATGTGTTTCCGTTGTAAAATTAAGTTTAATTTTCGTTTCAGGAACACGAATTATATGACAGAACAAATAAATATATTACATTACATTGATTGATTTCATGTTTGTAGAAGTAGGTGAATGAAGTTTGTATGTAGATTAAAGTATACTATTGATCTGTAATCGTATAATTTTTTTGGAATGAACATGTTTTTCCTTAGATGACAATCGCTCAAGGGCCGTATAGTTTTATTACGATTTGAGTTATATGTGGAAAATAATTTTAAATTATCGGATTACATATCATAAGTTTTGTATATATGATATATTAAAATTATTACCATAACATGATTATTCCTTTGCAGGAAACATTTGCATACATGAAATAATGTTTTATGTAATCGGTGTAATTTTTAAAGTGTAAAACTAATATTTTTTAAAACTACGTTCGAATAATTGATTTATTAGATGAATTAGGTAACTTGTATATTTGTTCGAAAATATGTTCAAGAATTGCGTGCGACTACGGTTCAAAATACAATATTCTTTATTACATTATAATATTTATTTAATTTTAAAAAATAATCATCATCAAATAAAAATTCACGTTAATAATATGAAATTATTCGTATCTGAGTGTGAATCTATTTTTCCGTTTACAATATTTCATTAATTCTCAAATCTGTCGGTATTTAATTTTTATATTATTTATAGATGCATATTGTTTTATTATTTTCTTCGGATTATGAAGTGGAATATTTTCATTCGTGTAATTTTCCTTCGTGATGCTGTCAATTATTATCAAACTATTTTGATTTGAAATGTGAAATTTAGTTTTTTAATTGATCGACAACTTGATCCCAACATAAATGTAACGTTAAATTTTTTGAAAGTTTTACTGAAATGATCGGACATATTTTATAAAATTATTTTTATTGAAGTTCGTTTCAAGCGTTACATTCTACTTAAATTTGTTTATCGTATATATGAACGAAAAATAGTCTGACCTGTCGTTATTTGTTAATTTATTAAAAACTTTTAAATTTTTCCGTTTTTCATTTGCAGGCCCTACTTTTCAATTTTCTAAACGTATCTTAACATTCATAGGCCATTTTTTTTTTCGATTATATTAATAAAAGAACATTATAATTCGATAATATTTTTGTTATTTACAGGATGGCCATAAACGCTTTAATAGAATTTATTTTTAAAAGTTTTGTAATTACTTAACTTTCTTATTACAGGGATTAATTTTTTAATCATTTTTTTGTAGCTTTTGTAGCGATGATCATGCACCAATCGTCGATTTTTAATATTTTGTTTCAGCTATTTTCAAAATTCTATTAAATTAATAAATAAAAAATCTCATTCATATCGGAAAAGATTAATCTGTTTGCTACAATTTTTCCAGGTTCTTTGTAGTTAGCAGGTTTTGTAGAATTAGCGAATAAAATAGGCTCGGCATGTTGTACAATACAATATACGTCAATTTTCCCCGTGTTACGTAGGTACGATTTTTAGTTGCGTGCTTTACCCTAATTTTTAAATATTTAAAAAAAAAAAGAAATAGCAACTTTAGAACTTCGTAAACAGTTGTACTTTTTTATTGCGATATTATTAATGAAATATATTTAAAGGGTATTTAATTGAACGCTTTGAAAACATTAACTTCTGTTCATATAACGTTTTTTAATGGTTAATTTTCAAAATTTAATTTTTTTATCAGAAATTTGTAATTTTTATTTTACATTTTTTAAAGCTATCGCTGTTTTTTCATTTTTAAAGTGTATATGTCCGGGTTAATTTTTATTTATAAATAGCGATTAAGTAGTTTTTTTTTAAATATCTGTTTTTATTGATTAATTTTTAAAAATAAAACTTTAAATTACGTTGGATTTTATTATATCGATTTATACCGGTCGGCAACTTGTAATTTCTATTAATCGTTTCTTTTCTCTAGTTTATACATTTTATATATATATATTTATTTATTTACTTACGCTCGACAGCTTCGTTATTTACGCCATTTACATAAGATTATATAGAAAACTGTAGATATTACATGATTTTACGTAATTAATTAGTATGTCGATATTAATAAATATCGATTAACATGTTCTTAATATCTAGGTTAGAGTTGTTGTAAAAGTATGATGGATCGATTCGTATTTCGGACGTTCTATTAATACATGTTGTATAGATAGCTGACACTAGCGTTGATTGCAGAGTGAAGAGTCTGTCTTGCGGAAGATATGTCCCTGTGTGAGGTTAGTGTTCCATTTGTAAACGGTCCAAAACAACCTCTTTTCTTCGATTTTGATAACATCTTGCGTATAGTTTATTTACTTGGAATTTCTATTCTGTCGTCCTTTACCTTTTCATATAAATTATCGTGAATATGTTTTAACGTGATGTTAGTCCCGAAAAAAGTAATATTTTTCTGTACCGTTTCCGGGGGGTCGGATATTTAATTCCGTAAATAAGTTTAGATTACGCTGGTTTCGGTGTTGTTGGCTTCAAATTGAATAATTTAGCTTGAATTATTATTGGATTAATGCGAGTCGGTTGTTGCAAGTTAAACGAGTTTGAAGAAAAGTAACGGCGAATGATAAGGTTGAGTAAGGTTTGTTTCCGATAGTAAACAAGATACGGGGCGAGTTTTCAGGTAGCTTGTGACGAGGCCCACAGTTTTTGAATTAGATTTTTTTTTAATCTGCTTGGTTTTGTACTGTTATAAAAGATGGAATCGTAATCTAATTTGGAAAATATCAGGCTTTTATATAATGGCATTATTGTCTTCTTGTCTGCGCTCCAAATTGTGTGCGCCAATATTTTAAAGATTTTCAAGGTTTTCTTATATTTAATATGCATTAATTAGATATGGTGTATACAGTCCGGGGGGGCATCACCTTGTCGTGGTGAAGGATTTTCAGTGCTTCTGCGAAGCTGACGGCTATGCTAACGGTAACGTAGGCTCTCGATGCGGAGCTAGACGAAGTGTGCCCAAAACTGGTAGTGTCTATATTCTAGAAAAGCGGCTGCCAATAGCGTCTGTTCCCTATGTTAACGGCGGCCTCTGTCTATATACAGAAGGAATCGGTGTACTACTGCGCTTATCAATATCTCAAGAAAAATTATGATGAATTTTAATCTGGATAATGTTCTGTCGCGTAATCCGATTGGGAGTCGGCGCTACTGAGGTAACAGGCTTGGTAGTGTGAAATATGTGACCATATCTGATATTGTAGGAAACCAGGATGGAAAATTTACGACTGGAATGAAAATATGGAAAGCTATTAAAATAGAAACGTGGAATGTACGCGGGCTAAAAGAACCCGAAAAGTTATGTATTGTTAAAAAGGAAACCATGGATTACATTGCTGTGGGCCTTTCAGAAACAGATTGGAAAGGTAATCGACTATTCTTAAGTAATAATAATGCAATATACTACTCGGGAAACGGAAACCAATTAATACAGTAGCGATTATTATAAAAGATGAATATCGTGACAAAGTAATAGGGTATGAATCCATTAGTAATCGTATTTTTGTTCTAAAATGAAAGTGCGCTCGATAAGTATAAACATAATACAAGTTTATGCCTCAACCGCGGAAGCTGATCAAGAATGTGTAGAAACTTTCTATGCAAAATCGGAAGAGACGTGAGAAAAGTATCGAACCGAGAAATCATCACGATAATAGGTGATTTCAACACTAAAATTAGTGAAGCTATTCGTGATCATGAATTATGTAATATTGTAGAAAAATTTGACCTCAATATTAGGAATAAAAGAGGCGAACACGTAACGCAGTTCTGCGCCAGCGTCTATATGCCTGGCGGTCACCTGGTGACAGATATCGAAATCGGATACATTGTACACTGAGTACCACAAAGTGGGGAGCATCAATTAAAGACGCGAAAACTTGTCTAAGCAAAGATTGAGATAGCGACTATGAGCTACACTAGCTGCTGTAGTAAAAATAAAACTGAGAAAATGTTAAACAAAAACATTGTATCGAAACAGATTGTACCTAGGAAGAAATAAAGGATATTAAACGAACGAATAGCGGATATGACGGAATCGATAAACCAAACAGCAGACGATCAATCCATATGAAACAGAACAAAAAACATTCTAGAACAAGCGATGAAAATCATTAATAAACTCTGATAAGAACAAAATATGGACCAGTAATGAAACGTGGGGCGTAATAGATGAAAGGAAGTAAATTAAGAGGAAAGGCTTGGATGGTGATGAAACAGTTTGCAAATACAATGACCTAAGTAAATAGATTAAACAGGACATGTTAACAGGCGAAAGAAAAATAAGATCCAGATGCGAAACTATTGCGAAAAACTCATGCATGAGGAATGTGAGGAAAACATAACAGTAGTACCAAATTCGGCATCTAATAAGGAACCATTAATACTAGAGGAAGAGGTTCACCTAGTTATACAAAAACTAAAGAAATACAAGGCGGCTGGAGAGGATCAATTAGTCAGGGAGATGTTCATGAATCTAGACGATATTTTACACACACTCTATCAGAGAATTTGGGATGCGTGCATGTTGCCGAATGATTGGACGCAGTCCATTTATGTATCAATTTGCATAACTATAAAACCATATAACATTGTTATCACATGCAAGTAAGGTTATCCTCCACCTTATATAATTGAAACTGCATTACCACAGCTATCGACAGAGCAAGCAGGTCTCGTTCCAGGGAAAGGAACGCCGGAGCAAATCTTAAACATAAAGCAAATAATCGAAAATGCAGGGAGTTTAGTATTAATGCACACTTCTGCTTTATAGACTATGCGAAAACATTTGACTCAGTACAATGGCAAATACTTAGTCGAATTCCAGGTTACTTAATCGATTTAACAAAATCCTTGTACGCATCTAATAAATAGCGGAAAAGTAAAAATTAATAAAAGTCTGACAGATGAATTTAAGTCAGAAAAAGGAGTCTCTCAAGGACGCATATTGTCCAATCCTTTTGAACGTATACAGTGAGTATACACTAAGAAAAGCAATGGGCGCGGATGGGAAGATGGCGTGAAAGTCGCTGGAATATTGTGATAATTACTTCGTCGAAAGATAAACTGCTCCATCTATTTCAAAAGCTGGATAATGTAAGCAAAGAAACAGGTTTATTAATCAATGGGGATAAAACTAAAGTAATGATCATCGATGGTAAAAGCAAAACGGATAATCCACAAAGTTTAGGCGGCCTACAGGTAGTTGATTTACTTGGGGGGTTACTTATTACAAAAAAATGGCGGTTCAACAGTCCGAATAATAACAGCGAAGGTTGCACTAACTGAATTAAGAAGCATCTGGAAAAACCATGACATAATGATGACCACTAAAATACGCCTAATAAAAACGTTAGTGTTCTCGGTATTCCTATATGCATCTGAGTGCTGGACTTACAGACGTTACGTGTCAATACTGGAAAAAGTTAATACGGATGCTGGATTACGAGACATCGTTAAAAAAAACCTATATCCACTTTCTTTGGTCATATCATGTGACGAAACAATGTAGAAAAATTTATATTAGGTATGGTTGAAGGTCGCAGGCGAAGAGGAAGACCATCAACGCCAATGTCAAAATGATAATTGTGCGCTAGTTCACTACAGCAAATGGTTAGATGCGGCCAGAACAGAGATAGATGGCGATCAGTTATACGGAACAGTTAACATGAATCATAATAGTTCGGACCGAGCCCATATCCAGGATACCTTTTTGTCCAAAGTTTTCCTAAACTTTGTTTGTATTAGTAATTTAATAGGTTTATAGTATATCGTGGTGTAACACTCAAGAAGTATAGACCATGCTAAAAGTAATCCATTCTGTTTTGGTCGCTGAAAAAGTTAACCTTTGTGAATTTACCCATCCTAAAAGTTCATTAGTAGCATATTGGAGGGTTAGTTTGAGAGTTTGAATATTTTTTCCTGACAAATATAAGATTGTTAGCGTACTATGTTGAAGTGGAGATTGTATTTTTTAGATAATATCAATAATAAAGAATATCGAAATTGAACCTTGCGGTGTGTGCTATTTTCTTGGTCCCGCGTCCCAGATAGGACGTTATTTAGTCTCACTTTAAATGATCTGTTCTGAAGGAATTCTTTTATGTACATTGTTACTTCAGATTCGGTCGAAAGTTTTATTAGGTTCAAAGCTGCTGACTACTGTGAAATGTTTATTTAGGAAAGTATTGTATATATGTTGTAGTTTCACAAAGGAATCCATCGTACTTTCCTGTGGGAAAGAAACAAACTGTACCTGGTGTATTAGCTTACGTTTTTTAAGGATCTGAATGAGTCTGTTATTAACTATGTTTACATTAATTGATTCATACAACTAGTTAACGAGGTAGAACGGTAGCTACTAATTTCGAAATTATTTTTACCAGGTTCAAGCGATTGGTTACATGTGCGTTTTTCTTTATATACTTTGTATTTCATTAGTTTTCAAAACTCTGTTGTATCATTGAAGTAAAGTCTGTAAAAAGATGAGGCATTCATATGCTTAATGAAATCTATACGAATGTTGTTTGATCCAGCTGCTGAACATCTCATTAATTGTAAAGCGGATATAATTTCTTGCAATGTAGTTTTAAGGTTGTAAGGTACATTAGCTTTGTTGCATAGGTCTGTGGAGAAATTTTTTGGTTTAATATCTTTACATCTTTGAATTTAAGTAACCTGACGTGAAATGGTAATATTCGGAAAAAGTGTTTGCTACTTCATTTTGATTTGTTATTGTTTGGTCGGATGATTTCAGAGATGAGATGAAGTTTGAAAGAGTTTGTTTGAGATGCGTTTAATTTGATTTCAGATGATGTTATTTAGAGCGAAAAAGTTAATGCAGGGGACAAATTTTACTTTTTTTTTTTTAATAATTAGACGTACCCATTTAGCGATTTTAGACGCGTTCAAGTTTCTTTGCACGGATGTATATTATACATGGAAAAAGGCATTTATTTAATACTAAGGTATTGAGATGTCATTTGTGATTATTAATATAATTTACATCTTTTTAAGTTCAGTATTGAGGAATAGTCTCTCTCTAGTTTGATGAGATCAATTTTTTTAATAATATTTAATATCGAGTATAATTTTACATAGACAAATTGTTCGCAGTTTGAGTGGATTAAGAAGCGTATGCGTAAAGATAATAATAAAGTAGATAACATCTTATTTAATGTACTTCGCTTATATATAATTTTGTAAATTCTAGGATCATAATTAATATTGCGCTTGTAAAATATT